>JBBBDQ010025555.1:0-143311 GCA_037127315.1 Ascarosepion bandense
TCATTTATATTGCTCAGAATCAATTTTAAAATGAGACCGTAAATTGATGTGTAGAATCATATGGTCTCATATGGTTTCATTTAAAATTGATTCTGAGCAATATAAACGAGTGTACTGAAAGCCCGAAAATTGCGCATTTAGTGTATTTTCATGCATATCAAGATTAATGCTGATTCTTATGTAAATTGATGTGTAGAATCATATGGTTTCAATTAAAATTGATTCTGAGCAATATAAATGACTGTACTGAAAGCCCGAAGATTGCGCATTTAGTGTATTTTCATGCATATCAAGATTAATGCTGATTCTTATGTAAATTGATGTGTAGAATCATATGGTCTCATTTAAAATTGGTTCTGATCAATATAAATGAGTGTACTGTAAGCCCGAAAACTACGCATTTAGTGTATTTTCATGCATATCAAGATTAATGCTGATTTTTATGTAAATTGATGTGTAGAATCATATGGTCTCATTTAAATTTGATTCTGAGCAATATAAATGAGTGTACTGAAAGACGGAAAATTGCGCATTTAGTGTATTTTCATGCATATCAAGATTAATGCTGATTCTTATGTAAATTGATGTGTAGAATCATATGGTCTCATATTGTTTCATTTAAAATTAATTCTGAGCAATATAAATGAGTGTATTCTAAGCCCGAAAATTGCGCATTTAGTGTATTTCCATGCATATCAAGATTAATGCTGATTCTTATGTAAATTGATGTGTAGAATCATATGGTCTCATTTAAAATTGATTTTGAGTAATATAAATGAGTGTACTGAAAGCCCGAAAATTGCGCATTTAGTGTATTTTCATGCATATCAAGATTAATGCTGATTCTTATGTAAATTGATGTGTAGAATCATATGGTCTCATTTAAAATTGATTCCGAGCAATATAAATGAGTGTACTGAAAGCCCGAAAATTGCGCATTTAGTGTATTTTCATGCATATCAAGATTAATTCTGATTCTTATGTAAATTGTTATGTAGAATCATATGGTTTCAATTAAAATTGATTCTGAGCAATATAAATGACAGTACTCAAAGACCAAACACTGCGCATTTAGTGTATTTTCATGCATATCCAGATTAATGCTGATTCATATGTAAATTGATGTGTAGAATCATACGGTCTCATTTAAAATTGATTCTGAGCAATATAAATGAGTGTACTGAAAGCCCGAAAATTGCGCATTTAGTGTATTTTCATGCATATCAAGATTAATGCTGATTCTTATGTAAATTTATATGTAGAATCATATGGTTTCATTTAAAATTGATTCTGAGCAATATTAATGAGTGTACTGAAAGCCCGAAAATTGCGCATTTAGTGTATTTTCATGCATATCAAGATTAATGCTGATTCTTATGTAAATTGATGTGTAGAATCATATGATTTCATTTAAAATTCATTCTGAGCAATATAAATGAGTGTACTGAAAGCCCGAAAATTGCGCATTTAGTGTATTTTCATGCATATCAAGATTAATGCTGATTATTATGTAAATTGATGTGTAGAATCACATGGTCTCATTTCAAAATTGATTCTGAGCAATATAAATGAGTGTGCTGAAAGCCCGAATATTGCGCATTTAGTGTATTTTCATGCATATCAAGATTAATGCTGATTCTTATGTAAATTGATGTGTAGAATCGTATGGTCCCATTTAAAATTGATTCCGATCAATATAAATGAGTGTACTGAAATATCAAAAACTGCGCATTTAGTGTATTTTCATGCATATCAAGATTAATGCTGATTCTTATGTAAATTGATGTGTAGAATCATATGGTTTCATTTAAAATTGATTCTGAGCAATATAAATGAGTGTACTGACAGCCCGAAAATTGCGCATTTAGTGTATTTTCATGCATATCAAGATTAATGCTGATTCTTATATAAATTGGTATGTAGAATCATATGGTTTCACTTAAAATTGATTCTGAGCAATATAAATGAGTGTACTGAAAGCCCGAAAATGTCGCATTTAGTGTATTTTCATGCATATCAAGATTAATGATGATTCTTATCTAAATTGATGTGTAGAATCATACGGTCTCATTTAAAATTGATTCTGAGCAATATCAATGAGTGTACTGAAAGCTGGAATGTTGTGCATTAAGTGTATTTTCATGCATATCAAGATTAATGCTGATTCTTATGTAAATTTATGTGTAGTATTATATGATCTCATTTAAAATTGATTCTGATCAATATAAATGAGTGTACTGTAAGCCCGAAAATTGAGCATTTAGTGTATTTTCATGCATATCAAGATTAATGCTGATTCTTATGTATATTGATGTGTAGAATCATACGGTCTCATTTAAAATTCATTCTGAGCAATATAAATGAGTGTACTGAAAGCCCGAAAATTGCGCATTTAATGTATTTTCATGCATATCAAGATTAATGCTGATTCTTATGTAAATTGATATGTAGAATCATATGGTTTCAATTAAAATTGATTCTGAGCAATATAAATGAGTGTACTGAAAGCCCGAAAATTGTGCATTTAGTGTATTTTCATGCATATCAAGATTAATGCTGATTCTTATGAAAATTGATGTGTAGAATCATATGGTTTCAATTAAATTTGATTCTGAGCAATATAAATGAGTCTACTGTAAGCCCGAAAATTTCGCATTAATGTATTTTCATGCATATCAAGATTAATGCTGATTCTTATGTAAATTGATGTGTAGAACCATATGGTCTCATTTAAAATTGATTCTGAGCAATATAAATGAGTGTACTGTAAGCCGAAAATTGCGCATTTAGTGTATTTTCATGCATATCAAGATTAATGCTGATTCTTATGTAAATTGATGTGTAGAATCATGGTTTCATTTAAAATTGATTCTGAGCAATATAAATGACTGTACTGAAAGACCAAACACTGCGCATTTAGTGTATTTTCATGCATATCAAGATTAATGCTGCTTCTTATGTAAATTGATGTGTAGAATCATACGGTCTCTTTTAAAATTGATTCTGAGCAATATAAATGAGTGTACTGTATGTCCGAAAATTGCGCATTTAGTGTATTTTCATGCATATCAAGATTAATGCTGATTCTTATGTAAATTGATGTGTAGAATCATATGGTCTCATTTAAAATTGATTCTGATCAATATAAATGAGTGTACTCTAAGCCCGAAAATTGCGCATTTAGTGTATTTTCATGCATATCAAGATTAATGCTGATTCTTATGTAAATTGATGTGTAGAATCATACGGTCTCATTTAAAATTGATTCTGAGCAATATAAATGAGTGTACTGAAAGCCCGAATATTGCGCATTTAGTGTATTTTCATGCATATCAAGATTAATGCTGATTCTTATGTAAATTGATGTGTAGAATCATATGGTTTCAATTGAAATTGATTCTGAGCAATATAAATGAGAGTACTGAAAGCCCGAAAATTGAGCATTTAGTGTATTTTCATGCATATCAAGATTAATGCTGATTCTTATGTAAATTGATGTGTAGAATCATATGGTCTCATTTAAAATTGACTCTGAGCAATAGAAATGACTGTACTGAATGACTGAAAATTGCGCATTTAGTGTATTTTCATGCATATCAAGATTAATGCTGATTCTTATGTAAATTGATGTGTAGAATCATATGGTTTCAATTAAAATTGATTCTGAGCAATATAAATGAGTGTACTGAAAGCCCGAAAATTGCGCATTTAGTGTATTTTCATGCATATCAAGATTAATGCTGATTCTTATGTAAATTGATGTGTAGAATCATACGGTTTCATTTAAAATTGATTCTGAGCAATATAAATGAGAGTACTGAAGCCCGAAAATTGCGCATTTAGTGTATTTTCATGCATATCAGGATTAATACTGATTCTTATGTAAATTGATGTGTAGAATCATATGGTCTCATTTAAAATTGATTCTGAGCAATAGAAAAGACTGTACTGAAAGACCGAAAATGCTCATTTAGTGTATTTTCATGCATATCAAGATTAATTCTGATTCTTATGTAAATTGATGTGTAGAATCATATGGTCTCATTTAAAATTGATTCTAATCAATATAAATGAGTGTACTGAAAGACCAAAAACTGCGCATTTAGTGTATTTTCAAGCATATGAAATTAATGCTGATTCTTATGTAAATTGATGTGTAGAAACATACGGTCTCATTTAAAATTGATTCTGAGCAATATAAATGAGTGTACTTAAAGCCCGAAAATTGCGCATTATTGTATTTTCATGCATATCAAGATTAATACTGATTCTTACGTAAATTGATGTGTAGAATCATACGGTCTCATTTAAAATTGATTCTGAGCAATATCAATGAGTGTACTGAAAGCTGGAATGTTGTGGATTAAGTGTATTTTCATGCATATCAAGATTAATGCTGATTCTTATGTAAATTGATGTGTAGAATCATATGGTCTCATTTAAAATTGATTCAGATCAATATAAATTAGTGTACTGTAAGCCCGAAAATTGAGCATTTAGTGTATTTTCATGCATATCAAGATTAATGCTGATTCTTATGTAAATTGATGTGTAGAATCATACGGTCTCATTTAAAATTCATTCTGAGCAATATAAATGAGTGTACTGAAAGCCCGAAAATTGCGCATTTAGTGTATTTTCATGCATATCAAGATTAATGCTGATTCTTATGCAAATTGATGTGTAGAATCATATGGTCTCATTTAAATTCATTCTGAGCAATATAAATGAATGTACTGAAAGCCCGAAAATTGCGCATTTAGTGTATTTTCATGCATATCAAGATTAATGCTAATTCTTATGTAAATTGCTGTGTAGAATCATATGGTCTCATTTAAAATTGATTCTGAGCCATATAAATGAGTGTACTGTAAGCCGGAAAATTGCGCATTTAGTGTATTTTCATGCATATCAAGATTAATGCTGATTCTTATGTAAATTGATGTGTAGAATCATATGGTTTCATTTAAAATTGATTCTGAGCAATATAAATGAGTGTACTGAAAGCCCGAAAATTGCGCATTTAGTGTATTTTCATGCATATCAAGATTAATGCTGATTCTTATGTAAATTGATATGTAGAATGATATGGTTTCATTTAAAATTGATTCTGAGCAATATAAATGAGTGTACTGAAAGCCCGAAAATTGCGCATTTAGTGTATTTTCATGCATATCAAGATTAATGCTGATTCTTATGTAAATTGATGTGTAGAATCATATGGTCTCATTTAAATATGATTCTGAGCAATATAAATGAGTGTACTGAAAGCCGGAAAATTGCGCATTTAGTGTATTATCATGCATATCAAGATTAATGCAGATTCTTATGTAAATTGATGTGTAGAATCATATGGTTTCATTTAAAATTGATTCTGAGCAATATAAATGAGTGTACTGAAAGCCCGAAAATTGCGCATTTAGTGTATTTTCATGCATGTCAAGATTAATGCTGATTCTTATGTAAACTGATATGTAGAATCATATGTTTTCATTTAAAATTGATTCTGAGCAATATAAATGAGTGTACTGAAAGCCGGAAAATTGCGCATTTAGTGTATTATCATGCATATCAAGATTAATGCAGATTCTTATGTAAATTGATGTGTAGAATCATATGGTCTCATATTGTTTCATTTAAAATTAATTCTGAGCAATATAAATGAGTGTATTCTAAGCCTGAAATTTGCGCATTTAGTGTATTTTCATGCATATCAAGATTAATGCTGATTCTTATGTAAATTGATGTGTAGAATCATATGGTCTCATTTAAAATTGATTCTGAGTAATATAAATGAGTGCACTGAAAGCCCGAAAATTGCGCATTTAGTGTATTTTCATGCATATCAAGATTAATGCTGATACTCATGTAAATTGATGTGAAGAATCATATGGTCTCATTTAAATTATTTCCGAGCAATATAAATGAGTGTACTGAAAGCCCGAAAATTGCGCATTTAGTGTATTTTCATGCATATCAAGATTAATGCTGATTCTTATGTAAATTGATGTGTAGAATCATATGGTTTCAATTAAAATTGATTCTGAGCAATATAAAGGACTGTACTGAAAGACCAAACACTGCGTATTTAGTGTATTTTCATGCATATCCAGATTAATGCTGATTCATATGTAAATTGATGTGTAGAATCGTACGGTCTCATTTAAAATTGATTCTGAGCAATATAAATGAGTGTACTGAAAGCCCGAAAGTTGCGCATTTAGTGTATTTTCATGCATATCAAGATTAATGCTGATTCTTATGTAAATTGATATGTAGAATCATATGGTATCAATTAAAATTGATTCTGAGCAATATAAATGAGTGTACTGAAAGCCCGAAAATTGCGCATTTAGTGAATTTTCATGCATATCTAGATTAATGCTGATTCTTATGTAAATTGATGTGTAGAATCATATGGTCTCATTTAAAATTGATTCTGAGCAATATAAATGAGTGTACTGAAATATCAAAAACTGCGTATTTAGTGTATTTTCATGCATATCAAGATTAATGCTGATTCTTATGTAAATTGATGTGTAGAATCATACGGTCTCATTTAAAATTGATTCTGAGCAATATAAATGAGTGTACTGAAAGCCCGAAAATTGCGCATTTAGTGTATTTTCATGCATATCAAGATTAATGCTGATTCTTATGTAAATTGATATGTAGAATCATATGGTTTCATTTAAAATTGATTCTGAGCAATATAAATGAGTGTACTGAAAGCCCGAAAATTGCGCATTTAGTGTATTTTCATGCATATCAAGATTAATGCTGATTCTTATGTAAATTGATGTGTAGAATCACATGGTCTCATTTAAAATTGATTCTGAGCAATATAAATGAGTGTACTGAAAGCCCGAAAATTGCGCATTTAGTGTATTTTCATGCATATCAAGATTAATGCTGATTCTTATGTAAATTGATGTGTAGAATCATATGGTTTCATTTAAAATTGATTCTGAGCAATATAAATGAGTGTACTGAAAGCCCGAAAATTGCGCATTTAGTGAATTTTCATGCATATCAAGATTAATGCTGATTCTTATGTAAATTGATGTGTAGAATCATATGGTCTCATTTAAAATTGATTCTGAGCAATATAAATGAGTGTACTGAAATATCAAAAACTGCGTATTTAGTGTATTTTCATGCATATCAAGATTAATGCTGATTCTTATGTAAATTGATGTGTAGAATCATACGGTCTCATTTAAAATTGATTCTGAGCAATATAAATGAGTGTACTGAAAGCCCGAAAATTGCGCATTTAGTGTATTTTCATGCATATCAAGATTAATGCTGATTCTTATGTAAATTGATGTGTAGAACCATATGGTTTCATTTAAAATTGATTCTGAGCAATATAAATGAGTGTACTGAAAGCCCGAAAATTGCGCATTTAGTGTATTTTCATGCATATCAAGATTAATGCTGATTCTTATGTAAATTGGTATGTAAAATCATATGGTTTCATTTAAAATTGATTCTGAGCAATATAAATGAGTGTACTGAAAGCCCGAAAATTGCGCATTTAGTGTATTTTCATACATATCAAGATTAATGATGATTCTTATGTAAATTGATGTGTAGAATCATATGGTCTCATTTAAATTTGATTCTGAGTAATATAAATGAGTGTACTGAAAGCCGGAAAATTGCGCATTTAGTGTATTTTCATGCATATCAAGATTAATGCTGATTCTTATGTAAATTGATGTGTAGAGTCATATGGTCTCATATGGTTTCATTTAAAATTGATTCTGAGCAATATAAACGAGTGTACTGAAAGCCCGAAAATTGCGCATTTAGTGTATTTTCATGCATATCAAGATTAATGCTGATTCTTATGTAAATTGATGTGTAGAATCATATGGTTACATTTAAAATTGATTCTGAGCAATATAAATGAGTGTACTGAAAGCCCGAAAATTGCGCATTTAGTGTATTTTCATGCATATCAAGATTAATGCTGCTTCTTATGTAAATTGATATGTAGAATCATATGGTTTCATTTAAAATTGATTCTGAGAAATATAAATGAGTGTACTGAAAGCCCGAAAATTGCACATTTAGTGTATTTTCATGCATATCAAGATTAATGCTGATTATTATGTAAATTGATGTGTAGAATCATATGGTTTCATTTAAAATTGATTCTGAGCAATATAAATGAGTGTACTGAAAGCCCGAAAATTGCGCATTTAGTGTATTTTCATGCATATCAAGATTAATGCTGACTCTTATGTAAATTGATGTGTAGAATCATATGGTTTCATTTAAAATTCATTCTGAGCAATATAAATGAGTGTACTGAAAGCCCGAAAATTGCGCATTTAGTGTATTTTCATGCATATCAAGATTAATGCTGATTATTATGTAAATTGATGTGTAGAATCACATGGTCTCATTTCAAAATTGATTCTGAGCAATATAAATGAGTGTGCTGAAAGCCCGAATATTGCGCATTTAGTGTATTTTCATGCATATCAAGATTAATGCTGATTCTTATGTAAATTGATGTGTAGAATCATATGGTCTCATTTAAAATTGATTCTGATCAATATAAATGAGTGTACTGAAAGTCCAAAAACTGCGCATTTAGTGTATTTTCATGCATATCAAGATTAATGCTAATTCTTATGTAAATTGATGTGTAGAATCATACGGTCTCATTTAAAATTGATTCTGAGCAATATAAATGAGTGTACTGAAAGCCCGAAAATTGCGCATTTAGTGTATTTTCATGCATATCAAGATTAAAGCTGATTCTTATGTAAATTGATGTGTAGAATCATATGGTTTCAATTAAAATTGATTCTGAGCAATATAAATAAGTGTACTGAAAGCCCGAAAATTGCGCATTAATGTATTTTCATGCATATCAAGATTAATGCTGATTCTTATGTAAATTGAAGTGTAGAATCATATGGTCCCATTTAAAATTGATTCTGAGCAATATAAATGAGTGTACCGAAAGCCGGAAAATTGCGCATTTAGTGTATTTTCATGCATATCAAGATTAATGCTGATTCTTATGTAAATTGATGTGTAGAATAATATGGTCTCATTTAAAATTGGTTCTGATCAATATAAATGAGTGTACTGTAAGCCCGAAAATTGCGCATTAATGTATTTTCATGCATATCAAGATTAATGCTGATTCTTATGTAAATTGATGTGTAGAATCATATGGTCTCATTTAAAATTGATTCTGATCAATATAAATGAGTGTACTGAAAGACCAAAAACTGCGCATTTAGTGTATTTTCATGCATATCAAGATTAATGCTGATTCTTATGTAAATTGATGTGTAGAATCATACTATCTCATATAAAATTGATTCAGAACAATATAAATGAGTGTACTGAAAGCCTGAAATTTTCGCATTTAGTGTATTTTCATGCATATCAAGATTAATGCTGATTCTTATGTAAATTGATGTGTGGAATCAGATGGTCTCATTTAAAATTGATTCTGAGCAATATAAAGGAGTGTGCTGAAAGCCGGAAAAATGCGCAGTTAGTGTATTTTCATGCATATCAAGATTAATGCTAATTCTTATGTAAATTGATGTGTAGAATCATACGGTCTCATTTAAAATTCATTCTGAGTAATATAAATGAGTGTACTGAAAGCCGGAAAATTGCGCATTTAGTGTATTTTCATGCATATCAAGATTAATGCTGATTCTTATGTAAATTGATGTGTAGAGTCATATGGTCTCATATGGTTTCATTTAAAATTGATTCTGAGCAATATAAACGAGTGTACTGAAAGCCCGAAAATTGCGCATTTAGTGTATTTTCATGCATATCAAGATTAATGCTGATTCTTATGTAAATTGATGTGTAGAATCATATGGTTACATTTAAAATTGATTCTGAGCAATATAAATGAGTGTACTGAAAGCCCGAAAATTGCGCATTTAGTGTATTTTCATGCATATCAAGATTAATGCTGCTTCTTATGTAAATTGATATGTAGAATCATATGGTTTCATTTAAAATTGATTCTGAGAAATATAAATGAGTGTACTGAAAGCCCGAAAATTGCACATTTAGTGTATTTTCATGCATATCAAGATTAATGCTGATTATTATGTAAATTGATGTGTAGAATCATATGGTTTCATTTAAAATTGATTCTGAGCAATATAAATGAGTGTACTGAAAGCACGAAAATTGCGCATTTAGTGTATTTTCATGCATATCAAGATTAATGCTGACTCTTATGTAAATTGATGTGTAGAATCATATGGTTTCATTTAAAATTCATTCTGAGCAATATAAATGAGTGTACTGAAAGCCCGAAAATTGCGCATTTAGTGTATTTTCATGCATATCAAGATTAATGCTGATTATTATGTAAATTGATGTGTAGAATCACATGGTCTCATTTCAGAATGATTCTGAGCAATATAAATGAGTGTGCTGAAAGCCCGAATATTGCGCATTTAGTGTATTTTCATGCATATCAAGATTAATGCTGATTCTTATGTAAATTGATGTGTAGAATCATATGGTCTCATTTAAAATTGATTCTGATCAATATAAATGAGTGTACTGAAAGTCCAAAAACTGCGCATTTAGTGTATTTTCATGCATATCAAGATTAATGCTGATTCTTATGTAAATTGGTGTGTAGAATCATATGGTTACATTTAAAATTGATTCTGAGCAATATAAATGAATGTACTGAAAGCCCGAAATTTGCGCATTTAGTGTATTTTCATGCATATCAAGATTAATGCTAATTCTTATGTAAATTGATGTGTAGAATCATACGGTCTCATTTAAAATTGATTCTGAGCAATATAAATGAGTGTACTGAAAGCCCGAAAATTGCGCATTTAGTGTATTTTCATGCATATCAAGATTAAAGCTGATTCTTATGTAAATTGATGTGTAGAATCATATGGTTTCAATTAAAATTGATTCTGAGCAATATAAATAAGTGTACTGAAAGCCCGAAAATTGCGCATTAATGTATTTTCATGCATATCAAGATTAATGCTGATTCTTATGTAAATTGAAGTGTAGAATCATATGGTCCCATTTAAAATTGATTCTGAGCAATATAAATGAGTGTAGCGAAAGCCGGAAAATTGCGCATTTAGTGTATTTTCATGCATATCAAGATTAATGCTGATTCTTATGTAAATTGATGTGTAGAATAATATGGTCTCATTTAAAATTGATTCTGATCAATATAAATGAGTGTACTGAAAGACCAAAAACTGCGCATTTAGTGTATTTTCATGCATATCAAGATTAATGCTGATTCTTATGTAAATTGATGTGTAGAATCATACTGTCTCATATAAAATTGATTCAGAACAATATAAATGAGTGTACTGAAAGCCCGAAATTTGCGCATTTAGTGTATTTTCATGCATATCAAGATTAATGCTGATTCTTATGTAAATTGATGTGTGGAATCAGATGGTCTCATTTAAAATTGATTCTGAGCAATATAAAGGAGTGTGCTGAAAGCCGGAAAAATGCGCAGTTAGTGTATTTTCATGCATATCAAGATTAATGCTAATTCTTATGTAAATTGATGTGTAGAATCATACGGTCTCATTTAAAATTGATTCTGAGCAATATAAATGAGTGTACTGAAAGCCGAAAATTGCGTAGTGTATTTTCATGCATATCAAGATTAAAGCTGATTCTTAAGTAAATTGATGTGTAGAATCATATGGTTTCAATTAAAATTGATTCTGAGCAATATAAATAAGTGTACTGAAAGCCCGAAACTGGCGCGTTAATGTATTTTCATGCATATCAAGATTAATGCTTATTCTTATGTAAATTGATGTGTAGAATCATATGGTCCCATTTAAAATTGATTCTGAGCAATATAAATGAGTGTACCGAAAGCCAGAAAATTGCGCATTTAGTGTATTTTCATGCATATCAAGATTAATGCTGATTCTTATGTAAATTGATGTGTAGAATAATATGGTCTCATTTAAAATTGGTTCTGATCAATATAAATGAGTGTACTGTAACCCTGAAAATTGCGTATTTAGTGTATTTTCATGCATATCAAGATTAATGCTGATTCTTATGTAAATTGATGTGTAGAATCATATGGTCTCATTTAAAATTGATTCTGATCAATATAAATGAGTGTACTGAAAGACCAAAAACTGCACATTTAGTGTATTTTCATGCATATCAAGATTAATGCTGATTCTTATGTAAATTGATGTGTAGAATCATACGGTCTTATATAAAATTGATTCAGAACAATATAAATGAGTGTACTGAAAGCCCGAAAATTGCGCATTTAGTGTATTTTCATGCATATCAAGATTAATGCTGATTCTTATGTAAATTGATGTGTGGAATCAGATGGTCTCATTTAAAATTGATTCTGAGCAATATAAAAAAGTGTGCTGAAAGCCGGAAAAATGCGCAGTTAGTGTATTTTCATGCATATCAAGATTAATGCTGATTCTTATGTAAATTGATGTGTAGAATCATATGGTCTCATTTAAAATTGATTCTGATCAATATAAATGAGTGTACTGAAAGTCCAAAAACTGCGCATTTAGTGTATTTTCATGCATATCAAGATTAATGCTGATTCTTATGTAAATTGATGTGTAGAATCATATGGTCTCATATGGTTTCATTTAAAATTGATTCTGAGCAATATAAATGAGTGTACTGAAAGCCTGAAAATTGCGCATTTAGTGTATTTTCATGCATATCAAGATTAATGCTGATTCTTATGTAAATTGATGTGTAGAATCATATGGTCTCATTTAAAATTGATTCTGAACGATATAAATGAGAGTACTGAAAGCCCGAAAATTGCGCATTTAGTGTATTTTCATGCATATCAGGATTAATGCTGATTCTTATGTAAATTGATGTGTACAATCATATGGTCTAATTTAAAATTGATTCTGAGCAATATAAATGAGTGTACTGAAAGCTGGAATATTGCGCATTAAGTGTATTTTCATGCATATCAAGATTAATGCTGATTCTTATGTAAATTGATGTGTCGAATCATATGGTTTCATTTAAAATTGATTCTGAGCAATATAAATGAATGTACCGAAATCCCGAAAATTGCGCATTTAATGTATTTTCATGCATATCAAGATTAATGCTGATTCTTATGTAAATTGATGTGTAGAATTATATAATATCATTTAAAATTGATTCTGAGCAATATAAATGAGTGTACTGAAAGCCCGAAAATTGCACATTTAGTGTATTTTCATGCATATCAAGATTAATGCTGATTCTTATGTAAATTGATGTGTAGAATTATATGGTCTCATTTCAAATTGATCCTGAGCAATATAAATGAGTGGACTGAAAGCCCGAAAATTGCGCATTGTGTATATTTTCATGCATATCAAGATTAATGCTGATTCTTATGTAAATTGATGTGTAGAATCATATGGTCTCATTTAAAATTGATTCTGAGCAATATAAATAATTGTACTGTAAGCCCGAAAATTGCGCATTTAGTGTATTTTCATGCATATCAAGATTAATGCTGATTCTTATGTAAATTAATGTGCAGAATCATATGGTCTCATTTAAAATTGATTCTGAGCAATATAAATGAGTGTCCTGTAAGCCGGGAAATTGCGCATTTAGTGTATTTTCATGCATATCAAGATTAATGCTGATTCTTAGGTAAATTGATGTGTAGAATCATATGGTCTTATTTAAAATTGATTCTGAGCAATATAAATGATTGTACTGAAAGCCGGAAAATTGCGCATTTAGTGTATTTTCATGCATATCAAGATTAATGCTGATTCTTATGTAAATTGATGTGTAGAATCATATGGTCTCATTTAAAATTAACTCCGAGCGACATAAATGAGTGTACTGAAAGCCGGAAAATTGCGCATTTAGTGTATTTTCAAGCATATCAAGATTAATGCTGATTCTTATGTAAATTGATGTGTAGAATCATATGGTTTAATTTAAAATTGATTCTGAGCAATATAAATGAGTGTACTGAAAGCCCTGAAAATTGCGCATTTAGTGTATTTTCATGCATATCAAGATTAATGCTGATTCCTATGTAAAATGATGTGTAGAATCATATGGCCTCATATAAAATTGATTCTGAGTGATATAAATGAGTGTACTTAAAGCCCGAAAATTGCGCATTTAGTGTATTTTCATGCATATCAAGATTAATGCTGATTCTTATGTAAATTGATGTGTAGAATCATATAATCTCAATTTAAATTGATTCTGAGAAATATAAATGAGTGTACTGAAAGCCCGAAAATTGCGCATTTAGTGTATTTTCATGCATATCAAGATTAATGCTGATTCTTATGTAAATTGATGTGTAGAATCATATGGCTTCATAAAAAATTGATTCTGAGTGATATAAAAGAGTGTACTGAATGCCCGAAAATTGCGCATTTAGTGTATTTTCATGCATATCAAGATTAATGCTGATTCTTATGTAAATTGATGTGTAGAATCATATGGTCTCATTTAAAATTGATTCTGAGCAATATAAATGTGTGTACTGAAAGCCTGAAAATTGCGCATTTAGTGCATTTTCATGCATATCAAGATTAATGCTGATTCTTATGTAAATTGATGTGTAGAATCATATGGTCTCATTCAAAATTGATTCTGAGCAATATATATGAGTGTACTGAAAGTCCCGAAAATTGCGCATTTAGTGTATTTTCATGCATATCAAGATTAATGCTGATTCTTATGTAAATTGATGTGTAGAATCATATGGTCTCATTTAAAATTGATTCTGAGCAATATAAATGAGTGTACTGGAAGCCCGAATATTGCGTATTTAGTGTATTTTCATGCATATCAATATTAATGCTGATTCTTATGTAAATTGGTGTGTAGAATCATATAATCTCAATTAAAATTGATTCTGAGAAATATAAATGAATGTACTGAAAACCCGAAAATTGCGCATTTAGTGTATTTTCATGCATATCAAGATTAATGCTGATTCTTATGTAAATTGATGTGTAGAATCCTATAATCTCATTTAAAATGGATTCTGAGCGATATAAATGAGTGTACTGAAAGCCCGAAAATTGAGTATTTAGTGTATTTTCATGCATATCAAGATTAATGCTGATTCTTATGTAAATTGATGTGTAGAATCATATGGTCTCATTTAAAATTGATTCTGAGCAATATAAATGAGTGTACTGAAAGCCCTGAAAATTGCACATTTAGTGTATTTCCATGCATATCAAGAGTAATTCTGATTCTTATGTAAATTGATGTGTAGAATTATATGGTCTCATTTAAAATTGATTCTGATCAATATAACTGAGTGTACTGAAAGGCCAAAATCTGCGCATTTAGTGTATTTTCATGCATATCAAGATTAATGCTGATTCTTATGTAAATTGATGTGTAGAATCATATGGTTTCATTTAAAATTGATTCTGATCAATATAAATGAGTGTACTGAAAGCCCGAAAATTGCGCATTTAGTGTATTTTCATGCATATCAAGATTAATGCTGATTCTTATGTAAATTGATGTGTAGAATCATACGTACTCATTTAAAATAGATTCTGAGCAATATAAATGAGAGTACTGAAAGCCCGAAAATTGTGCATTTAGTGTATTTTCAGGCATATCAAGATTAATGCTGATTCTTATGTAAATTAATGTGTAGAATCATATGGTTTCAATTAAAATTGATTCTGAGCAATATAAATGACTGTACTGAAAGACCAAACACTGCGCATTTAGTGTATTTTCATGCATATCCAGATTAATGATGATTCATATGTAAATTGATGTGTAGAATCATACGGTCTCATTTAAAATTGATTCTGAGCAATATAAATGAGTGTACTGAAAGCCCGAAAATTGCGCATTTAGTGTATTTTCATGCATATCAAGATTAATGCTGATTCATATGTAAATTGTTGTGTAGAATCATACGGTCTCATTTAAATTTGATTCTGAGCAATATAAATGAGTGTACTGAAAGCCCGAAAATTGCGAATTTATTGTATTTTCATGCATATCAAGATTAATGCTGCTTCTTATGTAAATTGATATGTAGAATCATATGGTCTCATTTAAAATTGATTCTGAGCAATATAAATGAGTGTACTGAAAGCCGGAAAATTGCGCATTTAGTGTATTTTCATGTATATCAAGATTAATGCTGATTCTTATGTAAATTGATGTGTAGAATCATATGGTTTCTTTTAAATTGATTCTGAGCAATATAAATGAGTGTACTGAAAGCCCTAAAATTCCGCATTTAGTGTATTTTCATGCATATGAAGATTAATGCTGATTCTTATGTAAATTGATGTGTAGAATCATATGGTTTCATTTAAAATTGATTCTGAGCAATATAAATGAGTGTACTGAAAGCCCGAAATTTGCGAATTTAGTGTATTTTCATGCATATCAAGATTAATGCTGATTCTTATGTAAATTGATATGTAGAATCATATGGTCTCATTTAAAATTGATTCTGAGCAATATAAATGAGTGTACTGAAAGCCGGAAAATTGCGCATTTACTGTATTTTCATGCATATCAAGATTAATGCTGATTCTTATGTAAATTGATGTGTAGAATCATATGGTTTCTTTTAAATTGATTCTGAGCAATATAAATGAGTGTACTGAAAGCCCGAAAATTGCGCATTTAGTGTATTTTCATGCATATCAATGTTAATGCTGATTCTTATGTAAATTGATGTGTAGAATCATATGGTCTCATTTAAAATTGATTCTGAGCCATATAAATGAGTGTACTGTAAGCCGGAAAATTGCGCATTTAGTGTATTTTCATGCATATCAAGATTAATGCTGATTCTTATGTAAATTGATGTGTAGAATCATACGGTCTCATTTAAAATTGATTCTGAGCAATATAAATGAGTGTACTGAAAGCCGGAAAATTGTGCATTTAGTGTATTTTCATGCATATCAAGATTAATGCTGATTCTTATGAAAATTGATGTGTAGAATCATATGGTTTCAATTAAAATTGATTCTGAGCAATATAAATGAGTGTACTGTAAGCCCGAAAATTTCGCATTAATGTATTTTCATGCATATCAAGATTAATGCTGATTCTTATGTAAATTGATGTGTAGAAATATATGGTCTCATTTAAAATTGATTCTGAGCAATATAAATGAGTGTACTGTAAGCCGGAAATTGCGCATTTAGTGTATTTTCATGCATATCAAGATTAATGCTGATTCTTATGTAAATTAATCTGTAGAAACATACGGTCTCATTTAAAATTGATTCTGAGCCATATAAATGAGTGTACTGAAAGTTGGAATATTGCGCATTAAGTGTATTTTCATGCATCTCAAGATTAATGCTGCTTCTTATGTAAATTGATGTGTAGAATCATATGATCTCATTTAAAATTGATTCTGATCCTATATAAATGAGTGTACTGTAAGCCCGAAAATTGAGCATTTAGTGTATTTTCATGCATATCAAGATTAATGCTGATTCTTATGTAAATTGATGTGTAGAATCATAAGGTCTCATTTAAAATTGATTCTGAGCAATATAAATGAGTGTACTGAAAGCCCGAAAATTGTGCATTTAGTGTATTTTCTTGCATATCAAGATTAATGCTGATTCTTATGTAAATTGGTGTGTAGAAACATATGGTTTCAATTAAAATTGATTCTGAGCAATATAAATGAGTGTACTGTAAGCCCGAAAATTGCGCATTTAGTGTATTTTCATGCATATCAAGATTAATGCTGATTCTTATGTAAATTGATGTGTAGAATCATTTGGTCTCATTTAAAATTGATTCTGAGCAATATAAATGAGTGTACTGAAAGCCGGAAAATTGCGCATTTAGAGTATTTTCATGCATATCAAGATTAATGCTGATTCTTATGTAAATTGATGTGTAGAATCATATGGTCTCATTTAAAATTGACTCCGATCGACATAAATGAATGTACTGAAAGCCCGAAAATTGCGCATTTAGTGTATTTTCATGCATATCAAGATTAATGCTGATTCTTATGTAAATTGATGTGTAGAATCATATGGTCTCATTTAAAATTGATTATGAGCAATATAAATGAGTGTACTGTAAGCCGGAAAATTGCGCACTTAGTGTATTTTCATTCATATCAAGATTAATGCTGATTCTTATGTAAATTGATGTGTAGAATCATGGTTTCTTTTAAAATTGATTCTGAGCAATATAAAAGACTGTACTGAAAGACCAAACACTACGCATTTAGTGTATTTTCATGCATATCAGGATTAATGCTGATTCTTATGTAAATTGATGTGTAGAATCATACGGTCTCATTTAAAATTGATTCTGAGCAATATAAATGAGTGTACTGAAAGCCCGAATATTGCGCATTTAGTGTATTTTCATGCATATCAAGATTAATGCTGATTCTTATGTAAATTGATGTGTAGAATCATATGTTTTCAATTGAAATTGATTCTGAGCAATATAAATGAGTGTACTGAAAGCCCGAAAATTGCGCATTTAGTGTATTTTCATGCATATCAAGATTAATGCTGATTCTTATGTAAATTGATGTGTAGAATCATATGATCTCATATGAAATTGATTCTGATCAATATAAATGAGTGTACTGTAAGCCCGAAAATTGAGCATTTAGTGTATTTTCATGCATATCAAGATTAATGCTGATTCTTATGTAAATTGACGTGTAGAATCATACGGTCTCATTTAAATTTGATTCTGAGCAATATAAATGAGTGTACTGAAAGCCCGAAAATTGCGCATTTAGTGTATTTTCATGCATATCAAGATTAATGCTGATTCTTATGTAAATTGATGTGTAGAATCATATGGTTTCAATTAAAATTGATTCTGAGCAATATAAATGAGTGTACTGAAATCCCGAATATTGCGCATTTAGTGTATTTTCATGCATATCAAGATTAATGCTGATTCTTATGTAAATTGATGTGTAGAATCATATGGTCTCATTTAAAATTGATTCTGAGCAATATAAATAAGAGTACTGAAAGCCCGAAAATTGCGCATTTAGTGTATTTTCATGCATATCAAGATTAACGCTGATTCTTATGTATATTAATGTGTAGAAACATACGGTCTCATTTAAAATTGATTCTGAGCAATATTAATGAGTGTACTTGAAGCCCGAAAATTGCTCATTTAGTGTATTTTCTTGCATATCAAGATTAACGCTGATTCTTATGTAAATTGATGTGTAGAATCATATGATCTCATTTGAAATTGATTCTGATCAATATAAATGAGTGTACTGTAAGCCCGAAAATTGAGCATTTAGTGTATTTTCATGCATATCAAGATTAATGAATATTCTTATGTAAATTGATGTGTAGAATCATACGGTCTCATTTAAAATTGATTCTGAGCAATATAAATGAGTGTACTGAAAGCTGGAATATTGCGCATTAAGTGTATTTTCATGCATATCAAGATTAATGCAGATTCTTATGTAAATTGATGTGTAGAATCATATGCTTTCATTTAAAATTGAATCTGAGCAATATAAATGAATGTACCGAAATCCCGAAAATTGCGCATTTAATGTATTTTCATGCATATCAAGATTAATGCTGATTCTTATGTAAATTGATGTGTAGAATTATATAATATCATTTAAAATTGATTCTGATCAATATAAATGAGTGTACTGAAAAGCCCGAAAATTGAGCATTTAGTGTATTTTCATGCATATCAAGATTAATGCTGATTCTTATGTAAATTGATGTGTAGAATCATATGGTCGCATTTAAAATTGATTCTGAGCAATATAAATAATTGTACTGTAAGCCCGAAAATTGCGCATTTAGTGTATTTTCATGCATATCAAGATTAATGCTGATTCTTATGTAAATTGATGTGCAGAATCATATGGTCTCATTTAAAATTGATTCTGAGCAATATAAATGAGTGTCCTGTAAGCCGGAAAATTGCGCATTTAGTGTATTTTCATGCATATCAAGATTAATGCTGATTCTTAGGTAAATTGATGTGTAGAATCATATGGTCTTATTTAAAATTGATTCTGAGCAATATAAATGATTGTACTGAAAGCCGGAAAATTGCGCATTTAGTGTATTTTCATGCATATCAAGATTAATGCTGATTCTTATGTAAATTGATGTGTAGAATCATATGGTCTCATTTAAAATTGACTCCGAGCGACATAAATGAGTGTACTGAAAGCCCGAAAATTGCGCATTTAGTGTATTTTCAAGCATATCAAGATTAATGCTGATTCTTATGTAAATTGATGTGTAGACTCATATGGTGTCATTTAAACTTGATCCTGAGCAATATAAATGAGTGTACTGAAAGCCCGAAAATTGCGCATTTAGTGTATATTCATGCATATCAAGATTAATGCTGATTCTTATGTAAATTGATGTGTAGAATCATATGGTCTCATTTAAAATTGATTCTGATCAATATAAATGAGTGTACTGTAAGCCCGAAAATTGCGCATTTAGTGTATTTTCATGCATATCAAGATTAATGCTGATTCTTATGTAAATTAATGTGTAGAATCATACGGTCTCATTTAAAATTGATTCTGAGAAATATAAATGAGTGTACTGAAAGCCCGAAAATTGCGCATTTAGTGTATTTTCATGCATATCAAGATTAATGCTGATTCTTATGTATATTAATGTGTAGAAACATACGGTCTCATTTAAAATTGATTCTGAGCAATATTAATGAGTGTACTTGAAGCCGAAAATTGCTCATTTAGTGTATTTTCTTGCATATCAAGATTAACGCTGATTCTTATGTAAATTGATGTGTAGAATCATATGATCTCATTTGAAATTGATTCTGATCAATATAAATGAGTGTACTGTAAGCCCGAAAATTGAGCATTTAGTGTATTTTCATGCATATCAAGATTAATGAATATTCTTATGTAAATTGATGTGTAGAATCATACGGTCTCATTTAAAATTGATTCTGAGCAATATAAATGAGTGTACTGAAAGCTGGAATATTGCGCATTAAGTGTATTTTCATGCATATCAAGATTAATGCAGATTCTTATGTAAATTGATGTGTAGAATCATATGCTTTCATTTAAAATTGAATCTGAGCAATATAAATGAATGTACCGAAATCCCGAAAATTGCGCATTTAATGTATTTTTATGCATATCAAGATTAATGCTGATTCTTATGTAAATTGATGTGTAGAATTATATAATATCATTTAAAATTGATTCTGATCAATATAAATGAGTGTACTGAAAAGCCCGAAAATTGAGCATTTAGTGTATTTTCATGCATATCAAGATTAATGCTGATTCTTATGTAAATTGATGTGTAGAATCATATGGTCGCATTTAAAATTGATTCTGAGCAATATAAATAATTGTACTGTAAGCCCGAAAATTGCGCATTTAGTGTATTTTCATGCATATCAAGATTAATGCTGATTCTTATGTAAATTGATGTGCAGAATCATATGGTCTCATTTAAAATTGATTCTGAGCAATATAAATGAGTGTCCTGTAAGCCGGAAAATTGCGCATTTAGTGTATTTTCATGCATATCAAGATTAATGCTGATTCTTAGGTAAATTGATGTGTAGAATCATATGGTCTTATTTAAAATTGATTCTGAGCAATATAAATGATTGTACTGAAAGCCGGAAAATTGCGCATTTAGTGTATTTTCATGCATATCAAGATTAATGCTGATTCTTATGTAAATTAATGTGTAGAATCATACGGTCTCATTTAAAATTGATTCTGAGAAATATAAATGAGTGTACTGAAAGCCCGAAAATTGCGCATTTAGTGTATTTTCATGCATATCAAGATTAATGCTGATTCTTATGTAAATTGATGTGTAGAATCATATGGTCTCATTTAAAATTGATTCTGATCAATATAAATGAGTGTCCTGTAAGCCGGAAAATTGCGCATTTAGTGTATTTTCATGCATATCAAGATCAATGCTGATTCTTATGTAAATTGATGTGTAGAATCATATGGTCTCATTTAAAATTGATTCTGAGCAATAGAAATGTGTGTACTGAAAGCCGGAAAATTGCGCATTTAGTGTATTTTCATGCATATCAAGATTAATGCTGATTGTTATGTAAATTGATATGTAGAATCATATGGTTTCATTTAAAATTGATTCTGATCAATATGAATGAGTGTACTGAAAGCCCGAAAATTGTTCATTTATTGTATTTTCATGCATATCAAGATTAATGCTGATTCTTGTGTAAATTGATGTGTAGAATCATATGGTCTCATTTGAAGTTAATTCTGTTCAATATAAATGAGTGTACTGAGAGACCAAATACTGCGCATTTAGTGTATTTTCATGCCTATCAAGATTAATGCTGATTCTTATGTAAATTGATGTGTATAATCATACGGTCTAATTTAAAATTGATTCTGAGCAATATAAATGAGTGTACTGAAAGCCCGAAAATTGCGCATTTAGTGTATTTTCATGCATATCAAGATTAATGCTGATTCTTATGTAAATTGATGTGTAGAAACCATATGATTCTAAACATAAATTTTCATAAGAATCAGCATTAATCTTGATATGCTGAAAATACACTAAATGCGCAAATTTCGGGCGTTCAGTACACTCATTTATATTGATCAGAATCAATTTTCAATGAAACCATATGATTCTACACATCAATTTACATAAGAATCAGCATTAATCTTGATATACATGAAAATACACTAAATGCGCAATTTTCGGGCTTTTCAGTACACTCATTTATATTGCTCAGAATCAATTTTAAATGAGACCGTATGATTCTACACATCAATTTACATAAGAATCAGCATTAATCTTGATATGCATGAAATTACACTAAATGCGCAGTTTTTGGTCTTTCAGTACACTCATTTATATTGATCAGAATCAATTTTAAATGAAACCATATGATTCTACACATCAATTTACATAAGAATCAGCATTAATCTTGATATGCATGAAATTACACTAAATGCGCAGTTTTTGGTCTTTCAGTACACTCATTTATATTGATCAGAGTCAATTTTAAATGAGACCGTATGATTCTACACATCAATTTACATAAGAATCAGCATTAAGCTTGATATGCATGAAAATACACTAAATGCGCAGTTTTTGATATTTCAGTACACTCATTTATATTGATCAGAATCAATGTTAAATGAGACCATATTATTCTACACATCAATTTACATAAGAATCAGCATTAATCTTGATATGCATGAAAATACACTAAATGCGCAATTTTCGGGCTTTTCAGCACACTCATTTATATTGCTCAGAAACAATTTGAAATGAGACCATATGATTCTACACATCAATTTACATAAGAATCAGCATTAATCTTGATATGCATGAAAATACACTAAATGCGCAATTTTCGGGCTTTCAGTACACTCATTTATATTGCTCAGAATCAATTATAAATGAAACCGTATGATTCTACACATCAATTTACATAAGAATCAGCATTAATCTTGATATGCATGAAAATACACTAAATGCGCAATTTTCGGGCATTCAGTACTCTCATTATATTGCTCAGAATCAATTTTAAATGAAATCATATGATTCTACACATCAATTTACATAAGAATCAGCATTAATCTTGATATGCATGAAAATACACTAAATGCGCAATTTTCGGGCTTTCAGCACACTCATTTATATTGCTCAGAAACAATTTGAAATGAGACCATATGATTCTACACATCAATTTACATAAGAATCAGCATTAATCTTGATATGCATGAAAATACACTAAATGCGCAATTTTCGGGCTTTCAGTACACTCATTTATATTGCTCAGAATCAATTTTAATTGAAACCATATGATTCTACACATCATATTACATAAGAATCAGCATTAATCTTGATATGCATGAAAATACACTAAAAGCGCAATTTTCGGGCTTTTCAGTACACTCATTTATATTGCTCAGAATCAATTTTAAATGAGACCCTATGATACTACACATCAATTTACATTAGAATCAGGATTAATTTTGATATGCGTGAAAATACACTAAATGCGCAGTTCTTGGTCTTTCAGTACACTCATTTATATTGATCAGAATCAATTTTAAATGAGACCCTATGATTCTACACATCAATTTACATAAGAATCAGCATTAATCTTGATATGCATGAAAATACACTAAATGCGCAGTTTTTGGTCTTTCAGTACACTCATTTATATTGATCAGAATCAATTTTAAATGAGACCATATGATTCTACACATCAATTTACATAAGAATCAGCATTAATCTTGATATGCATGAAAATACACTAAATGCGCAATTTTCGGGCTTTCAGTACACTCATTTATATTGCTCAGAATCAATTTTAAATGTAACCATATGATTCTACACATCAATTTACATAAGAATCAGCATTAATCTTGATATGCATGAAAATACACTAAATGCGTAGTTTTTGGACTTTCAGTACACTCATTTATATTGATCAGAATCAATTTTAAATGAGACTATACGATTCTACACATCAATTTACATAAGAATCAGCATTAATCTTGATATGCATGAAAATACACTAAATGCGCAATTTTCGGGCTTTTCAGCACACTCATTTATATTGCTCAGAAACAATTTGAAATGAGACCATATGATTCTACACATCAATTTACATAAGAATCAGCATTAATCTTGATATGCATGAAAATACACTAAATGCGCAATTTTCCGGCTTACAGGACACTCATTTATATTGCTCAAAATCAATTTCAAATGAGACCATATGATTCTGCACATCAATTTACATAAGAATCAGCATTAATCTTGATATGCATGAAAATACACTGAATGCGCAATTTTCGGGCTTACAGTACAATTATTTATATTGCTCAGAATCAATTTTAAATGAGATCATATGATTCTACACATCAATTTACAAAAGAATCAGCATTAATCTTGATATGCATGAATATACACTAAATGCGCAATTTTCGGGCTTTCAGTACACTCATGTATATTGTTCAGAATCAATTTTAATTTAAACCATATGATTCTACACACCAATTTACATAAGAATCAGCATTAATCTTGATATGCAAGAAAATACACTAAATGAGCAATTTTCGGGCTTCAAGTACACTCATTAATATTGCTCAGAATCAGTTTTAAATGAGACCGTATGTTTCTACACATTAATTTACATAAGAATCAGCATTAATCTTGATATGCATGAATATACACTAAATGCGCAGTTTTTGGTCTTTCAGTACACTCATTTATATGGATTAGAATCAATTTTAAATGAGACCATATGATTCTACACATCAATTTACATAAGAATCAGAATTAATCTTGATATGCATGAAAATACACTAAATGCGCAATTTTCGGTCTTTCAGTACAGTCATTTCTATTGCTCAGAATCAATTTTAATTGAAACCATATGATTCTACACATCAATTTACATAAGAATCAGCATTAATCTTGATATGCATGAAAATACACTAAATGCGCAATTTTCGGGCTTTCAGTACACTCATTTATATTGCTCAGAATCAATTTTAAATGAGACCGTATAATTCTACACGTCAATTTACATAAGAATCAGCATTAATCTTGATATGCATGAAAATACACTAAATGCTCAATTTTCGGGCTTACAGTACACTCATTTATATTGATCAGAATCAATTTCATATGAGTCCATATGATTCTACACATCAATTTACATAAGAATCAGCATTAATCTTGATATGCATGAAAATACACTTAATGCGCAATATTCCAGCTTTCAGTACACTCATTTATATTGCTCAGTATCAATTTTAAATGAGACCGTATGTTTCTACACATCAATTTACATAAGAATCAGCATTAATCTTGATATGCATGAAAATACACTAAATGCGCAGTTTTTGGTCTTTCAGTACACTCATTTATATTGATCAGAATCAATATTATATCATACCATATGATTCTACACATCAATTTACATAAGAATCAGCATTAATCTTGATATGCATGAAAATACACTAAATGCGCAATTTTCAGTCATTCAGTACAGTCATTTCTATTGCTCAGAATCAATTTTAAATGAGACCAAATGATTCTACACATCAATTTACATAAGAATCAGCATTAATCTTGATATGCATGAAAATACACTAAATGCGCAATTTTCGGGCTTACAGTACACTCATTTATATTGCTCAGAATCAATTTTAATTGAAACCATATGTTTCTACACACCAATTTACATA
This sequence comes from Ascarosepion bandense, assembly GCA_037127315.1. NCBI lineage: Eukaryota > Metazoa > Mollusca > Cephalopoda > Sepiida > Sepiidae > Ascarosepion > Ascarosepion bandense. Next base: position 26,267 of record JBBBDQ010025555.1, read on the forward strand.
AGAATCAGCATTAATCTTGATATGCAAGAAAATACACTAAATGCGCAATTTTCGGGCTTTCAGTACACTCATTTATATTGCTCAGAATCAATTTTAAATGAGACCGTATGATTCTACACATCAATTTACATAAGAATCAGCATTAATCTTGATATGCATGAAAATACACTAAATGCTCAATTTTCGGGCTTACAGTACACTCATTTATATAGGATCAGAATCAATTTTAAATGAGATCATATGATTCTACACATCAATTTACATAAGAAGCAGCATTAATCTTGATATGCATGAAAATACACTTAATGCGCAATATTCCAACTGTCAGTACACTCATTTATATGGCTCAGAATCAATTTTAAATGAGACCGTATGTTTCTACACATTAATTTACATAAGAATCAGCATTAATCTTGATATGCATGAAAATACACTTAATGCGCAATATTCCAACTTTCAGTACACTCATTTATATTGCTCAGAATCAATTTTAAATGAGACCATATATTTCTACACATCAATTTACATAAGAATCAGCATTAATCTTGATATGCATGAAAATACATTAATGCGAAATTTTCGGGCTTACAGTACACTCATTTATATTGCTCAGAATCAATTTTAAATGAGATCATATAATTCTACACATAAATTTACATAAGAATCAGCATTAATCTGGATATGCATGAAAATACACTAAATGCGCAATTTTCGGGCTTTCAGTACACTCATTTATATTGCTCAGAATCAATTTTAAATGAGACCATATGATTCTACACATCAATTTACATAAGAATCAGCATTAATCTTGATATGCATGAAAATACACTAAATGCGCAATTTTCGGGCTTTCAGTACACTCATTTATATTGCTCAGAATAAATTTTAAATGAAACCATATGATTCTACATATCAATTTACATAAGAATCAGCATTAATCTTGATATGCATGAAAATACACTAAATGCGCAATTTTCGGGCTTTCAGTACACTCATTCATATTGCTCAGAGTCAATTTTAAATGAGACAGTATGATTCTACACATCAATTTACATAAGTATCAGCATTAATCTTGATATGCATGAAAATACACTAAATGCGCAGTTTTTGATATTTCAGTACACTCATTTATATTGATCAGAATCAATTTTAAATGAGACCATATGATTCTACACATCAATTTACATAAGAATCAGCAATAATCTTGATATGCATGAAAATACACTAAATGCGCAATTTTCTGGCTTTCAGTACACTCATTTATATTGCTCAGAATCAATTTTTAATGAGACCATATGATTCTACACATCAATTTACATTAGAATCAGCATTAATATTGATATGCATGAAAATACACTAAATGCGCAATTTTCGGGCTTTCAGTACACTCATTTATATTGCTCAGAATCAATTTTAAATGAGACCATATGATTCTACACATCAATTTACATAAGAATCAGCATTAATCTTGATATGCATGAAAATACACTAAATGCGCAATTTTCGGGCTTTCAGTACACTCATTTATATTGCTCAGAATAAATTTTAAATGAAACCATATGATTCTACATATCAATTTACATAACAATCAGCATTAATCTTGATATGCATGAAAATAAACTAAATGCGCAATTTTCGGGCTTTCAGTACACTCATTTATATTGCTCAGAGTCAATTTTAAATCAGACCGTATGATTCTACACATCAATTTACATATGAATCAGCATTAATCTGGATATGCATGAAAATACACTAAATGCGCAGTGTTTGGTCTTTCAGTACACTCATTTATATTGCTCAGAATCAATTTTAATTCAAACCATATGATTCTACACATCAATTTACATAAGAATCAGCATTAATCTTGATATGCATGAAAATACACTAAATGCGCAATTTTCGGGCTTTCAGTACACTCATTTATATTGCTCGGAATCAATTTTAAATGAGACCATATGATTCTACACATCAATTTACATAAGAATCAGCATTAATCTTGATATGCATGAAAATACACTAAATGCGCAATTTTCGGGCTTACAGTACACTCATTTATATTGATCAGAAACAATTTCAAATGAGACCATATGATTCTACAAATCAATTTACATAAGAATCAGCATTAATCTTGATATGCATGAAAATACACTAAATGCGCAATTTTCCGGTTTTCAGTACACTCATTTATATTGCTCAGAATCAATTTTAATGAGACCATATGATTCTACACATCAATTTACATAAGAATCAGCATTAATCTTGATATGCATGAAAATACACTAAATGCGCAATTTTCGGGCTTTCAGTACACTCATTTATATTGCTCAGAATCAATTTTAAATGTAACCATATGATACTACACATCAATTTACATAAGAATCAGCATTAATCTTGATATGCATGAAAATACACTAAATGCGCAGTTTTTGGACTTTCAGTACACTCATTTATATTGATCAGAATCAATGTTAAATGAGAACATATGATTCTACACATCAATTTACATAAGAATCAGCATTAATCTTGAGATGCATGAAAATACAGTAATTCGCAATTTTCGGGCTTTCAGCACACTCATTTATATTGCTCAGAATCAATTTTAAATGAGACCATATGATTCTACACATCAATTTACATAAGAATCAGCATTAATCTTGATATGCATGAAAATACACTAAATGCGCAATTTTCGGGCGTTCAGTACACTCATTTATATTGCTCAGAATCAATTTTAAATGAAACCATATGAAACCATATGATTCTACACATCAATTTACATAAGAATCAGCATTAATCTTGATATGCATGAAAATACACTAAATGCGCAGTTTTTGGACTTACAGTACACTCATTTATATTGATCAGAATCAATTTTAAATGAGACCATATGATTCTACACATCAATTTACATAAGAATCAACATTAATCTTGATATGCATGAAAATACACTAAATGCGCATTTTTCCGGCTTTCAGCACACTCCTTTATATTGCTCAGAATCAATTTTAAATGAGACCATCTGATTCCACACATCAATTTACATAAGAATCAGCATTAATCTTGATATGCATGAAAATACACTAAATGCGCAATTTTCGGGCTTTCAGTACACTCATTTATATTGTTCTGAATGAATTTTATATGAGACCGTATGATTCTACACATCAATTTACATAAGAATCAGCATTAATCTTGATATGCATGAAAATACACTAAATGCGCAGTTTTTGGTCTTTCAGTACACTCATTTATATTGATCAGAATCAATTTTAAATGAGACCATATGATTCTACACATCAATTTACATAAGAATCAGCATTAATCTTGATATGCATGAAAATACATTAAATGCGCAATTTTCGGGCTTACAGTACACTCATTTATATTGATCAGAACCAATTTTAAATGAGACCATATTATTCTACACATCAATTGACATAAGAATCAGCATTAATCTTGATATGCATGAAAATACACTAAATGCGCAATTTTCCGGCTTTCGTTACACTCATTTATATTGCTCAGAATCAATATTAAATGGGACCATATGATTCTACACATCAATTTACATAAGAATCAGCATTAATCTTGATATGCATGAAAATACACTAAATGCGCAATTTTCGGGCTTTCAGTACACTTATTTATATTGCTCAGAATCAATTTTAATTGAAACCATATGATTCTACACATCAATTTACATAAGAATCAGCTTTAATCTTGATATGCATGAAAATACACTAAATGCGCAGTTTTTGGACTTTCAGTACACTCATTTATATTGATCAGAATCAATTTTAAATGAGACCATATGATTCTACACATCAATTTACATAAGAATCAGCATTAATCTTGATATGCATGAAAATACACTAAATGCGCAATATTCGGGCTTTCAGCACACTCATTTATATTGCTCAGAATCAATTTTGAAATGAGACCATGTGATTCTCCATATCAATTTACATAATAATCAGCATTAATCTTGATATGCATGAAAATACACTAAATGCGCAAATTTCGGGCTTTCAGTACACTCATTTATATTGCTCAGAATCAATTTTAAATGTAACCATATGATTCTACACACCAATTTACATAAGAATCAGCATTAATCTTGATATGCATGAAAATACACTAAATGCGCAGTTTTTGGACTTTCAGTACACTCATTTATATTGATCAGAATCAATTTTAAATGAGACCATATGATTCTACACATCAATTTACATAAGAATCAGCATTAATCTTGATATGCATGAAAATACACTAAATGCGCAATATTCGGGCTTTCAGCACACTCATTTATATTGCTCAGAATCAATTTTGAAATGAGACCATGTGATTCTACATATCAATTTACATAATAATCAGCATTAATCTTGATATGCATGAAAATACACTAAATGAGCAATTTTCGGGCTTTCAGTACACTCATTTATATTGCTCAGAATGAATTTTAAATGAAACCATATGATTCTACACATCAATTTACATAAGAGTCAGCATTAATCTTGATATGCATGAAAATACACTAAATGCGCAATTTTCGGGCTTTCAGTACACTCATTTATATTGCTCAGAATCAATTTTAAATGAAACCATATGATTCTACACATCAATTTACATCATAATCAGCATTAATCTTGATATGCATGAAAATACACTAAATGTGCAATTTTCGGGCTTTCAGTACACTCATTTATATTGCTCAGAATCAATTTTAAATGAGACCGTATGATTCTACACATCAATTTACATAAAAATTAGCATTAATCTTGATATGCATGAAAATACACTAAATGCGCAAATTTCGGGCTTTCAGTACACTCATTTATATTGCTCAGAATCAATTTTAAATGTAACCATATGATTCTACACACCAATTTACATAAGAATCAGCATTAATCTTGATATTCATGAAAATACACTAAATGCGCAGTTTTTGGACTTTCAGTACACTCATTTTATTGATCAGAATCAATTTTAAATGAAACCATATGATTCTACACATCAATTTACATAAGAATCAGCATTAATCTTGATATGCATGAAAATACACTAAATGCGCAATATTCGGGCTTTCAGCACACTCATTTATATTGCTCAGAATCAATTTTGGAATGAGACCATGTGATTCTACACATCAATTTACATAATAATCAGCATTAATCTTGATATGCATGAAAATACACTAAATGCGCAATTTTCGGGCTTTCAGCACACTCATTTATATTGCTCAGAATCAATTTTAAATGTAACCATATGATACTACACATCAATTTACATAAGAATCAGCATTAATCTTGATATGCATGAAAATACACTAAATGCGCAGTTTTTGGACTTTCAGTACACTCATTTATATTGATCAGAATCAATGTTAAATGAGAACATATGATTCTACACATCAATTTACATAAGAATCAGCATTAATCTTGAGATGCATGAAAATACAGTAATTCGCAATTTTCGGGCTTTCAGCACACTCATTTATATTGCTCAGAATCAATTTTAAATGAGACCATATGATTCTACACATCAATTTACATAAGAATCAGCATTAATCTTGATATGCATGAAAATACACTAAATGCGCAATTTTCGGGCGTTCAGTACACTCATTTATATTGCTCAGAATCAATTTTAAATGAAACCATATGAGACCATATGATTCTACACATCAATTTACATAAGAATCAGCATTAATCTTGATATGCATGAAAATACACTAAATGCGCAGTTTTTGGACTTTCAGTACACTCATTTATATTGATCAGAATCAATTTTAAATGAGACCATATGATTCTACACATCAATTTACATAAGAATCAGCATTAATCTTGATATGCATGAAAATACACTAAATGCGCATTTTTCCGGCTTTCAGCACACTCCTTTATATTGCTCAGAATCAATTTTAAATGAGACCATCTGATTGCACACATCAATTTACATAAGAATCAGCATTAATCTTGATATGCATGAAAATACATTAATGCGAAATTTTCGGGCTTACAGTACACTCATTTATATTGCTCAGAATCAATTTTAAATGAGATCATATAATTCTACACATAAATTTACATAAGAATCAGCATTAATCTGGATATGCATGAAAATACACTAAATGCGCAATTTTCGGGCTTTCAGTACACTCATTTATATTGCTCAGAATCAATTTTAAATGAGACCATATGATTCTACACATCAATTTACATAAGAATCAGCATTAATCTTGATATGCATGAAAATACACTAAATGCGCAATTTTCGGGCTTTCAGTACACTCATTTATATTGCTCAGAATAAATTTTAAATGAAACCATATGATTCTACATATCAATTTACATAAGAATCAGCATTAATCTTGATATGCATGAAAATACACTAAATGCGCAATTTTCGGGCTTTCAGTACACTCATTCATATTGCTCAGAGTCAATTTTAAATGAGACAGTATGATTCTACACATCAATTTACATAAGTATCAGCATTAATCTTGATATGCATGAAAATACACTAAATGCGCAGTTTTTGATATTTCAGTACACTCATTTATATTGATCAGAATCAATTTTAAATGAGACCATATGATTCTACACATCAATTTACATAAGAATCAGCAATAATCTTGATATGCATGAAAATACACTAAATGCGCAATTTTCTGGCTTTCAGTACACTCATTTATATTGCTCAGAATCAATTTTTAATGAGACCATATGATTCTACACATCAATTTACATTAGAATCAGCATTAATATTGATATGCATGAAAATACACTAAATGCGCAATTTTCGGGCTTTCAGTACACTCATTTATATTGCTCAGAATCAATTTTAAATGAGACCATATGATTCTACACATCAATTTACATAAGAATCAGCATTAATCTTGATATGCATGAAAATACACTAAATGCGCAATTTTCGGGCTTTCAGTACACTCATTTATATTGCTCAGAATAAATTTTAAATGAAACCATATGATTCTACATATCAATTTACATAACAATCAGCATTAATCTTGATATGCATGAAAATAAACTAAATGCGCAATTTTCGGGCTTTCAGTACACTCATTTATATTGCTCAGAGTCAATTTTAAATCAGACCGTATGATTCTACACATCAATTTACATATGAATCAGCATTAATCTGGATATGCATGAAAATACACTAAATGCGCAGTGTTTGGTCTTTCAGTACACTCATTTATATTGCTCAGAATCAATTTTAATTCAAACCATATGATTCTACACATCAATTTACATAAGAATCAGCATTAATCTTGATATGCATGAAAATACACTAAATGCGCAATTTTCGGGCTTTCAGTACACTCATTTATATTGCTCGGAATCAATTTTAAATGAGACCATATGATTCTACACATCAATTTACATAAGAATCAGCATTAATCTTGATATGCATGAAAATACACTAAATGCGCAATTTTCGGGCTTACAGTACACTCATTTATATTGATCAGAAACAATTTCAAATGAGACCATATGATTCTACAAATCAATTTACATAAGAATCAGCATTAATCTTGATATGCATGAAAATACACTAAATGCGCAATTTTCCGGTTTTCAGTACACTCATTTATATTGCTCAGAATCAATTTTAATGAGACCATATGATTCTACACATCAATTTACATAAGAATCAGCATTAATCTTGATATGCATGAAAATACACTAAATGCGCAATTTTCGGGCTTTCAGTACACTCATTTATATTGCTCAGAATCAATTTTAAATGTAACCATATGATACTACACATCAATTTACATAAGAATCAGCATTAATCTTGATATGCATGAAAATACACTAAATGCGCAGTTTTTGGACTTTCAGTACACTCATTTATATTGATCAGAATCAATGTTAAATGAGAACATATGATTCTACACATCAATTTACATAAGAATCAGCATTAATCTTGAGATGCATGAAAATACAGTAATTCGCAATTTTCGGGCTTTCAGCACACTCATTTATATTGCTCAGAATCAATTTTAAATGAGACCATATGATTCTACACATCAATTTACATAAGAATCAGCATTAATCTTGATATGCATGAAAATACACTAAATGCGCAATTTTCGGGCGTTCAGTACACTCATTTATATTGCTCAGAATCAATTTTAAATGAAACCATATGAAACCATATGATTCTACACATCAATTTACATAAGAATCAGCATTAATCTTGATATGCATGAAAATACACTAAATGCGCAGTTTTTGGACTTACAGTACACTCATTTATATTGATCAGAATCAATTTTAAATGAGACCATATGATTCTACACATCAATTTACATAAGAATCAACATTAATCTTGATATGCATGAAAATACACTAAATGCGCATTTTTCCGGCTTTCAGCACACTCCTTTATATTGCTCAGAATCAATTTTAAATGAGACCATCTGATTCCACACATCAATTTACATAAGAATCAGCATTAATCTTGATATGCATGAAAATACACTAAATGCGCAATTTTCGGGCTTTCAGTACACTCATTTATATTGTTCTGAATGAATTTTATATGAGACCGTATGATTCTACACATCAATTTACATAAGAATCAGCATTAATCTTGATATGCATGAAAATACACTAAATGCGCAGTTTTTGGTCTTTCAGTACACTCATTTATATTGATCAGAATCAATTTTAAATGAGACCATATGATTCTACACATCAATTTACATAAGAATCAGCATTAATCTTGATATGCATGAAAATACATTAAATGCGCAATTTTCGGGCTTACAGTACACTCATTTATATTGATCAGAACCAATTTTAAATGAGACCATATTATTCTACACATCAATTGACATAAGAATCAGCATTAATCTTGATATGCATGAAAATACACTAAATGCGCAATTTTCCGGCTTTCGTTACACTCATTTATATTGCTCAGAATCAATATTAAATGGGACCATATGATTCTACACATCAATTTACATAAGAATCAGCATTAATCTTGATATGCATGAAAATACACTAAATGCGCAATTTTCGGGCTTTCAGTACACTTATTTATATTGCTCAGAATCAATTTTAATTGAAACCATATGATTCTACACATCAATTTACATAAGAATCAGCTTTAATCTTGATATGCATGAAAATACACTAAATGCGCAGTTTTTGGACTTTCAGTACACTCATTTATATTGATCAGAATCAATTTTAAATGAGACCATATGATTCTACACATCAATTTACATAAGAATCAGCATTAATCTTGATATGCATGAAAATACACTAAATGCGCAATATTCGGGCTTTCAGCACACTCATTTATATTGCTCAGAATCAATTTTGAAATGAGACCATGTGATTCTCCATATCAATTTACATAATAATCAGCATTAATCTTGATATGCATGAAAATACACTAAATGCGCAAATTTCGGGCTTTCAGTACACTCATTTATATTGCTCAGAATCAATTTTAAATGTAACCATATGATTCTACACACCAATTTACATAAGAATCAGCATTAATCTTGATATGCATGAAAATACACTAAATGCGCAGTTTTTGGACTTTCAGTACACTCATTTATATTGATCAGAATCAATTTTAAATGAGACCATATGATTCTACACATCAATTTACATAAGAATCAGCATTAATCTTGATATGCATGAAAATACACTAAATGCGCAATATTCGGGCTTTCAGCACACTCATTTATATTGCTCAGAATCAATTTTGAAATGAGACCATGTGATTCTACATATCAATTTACATAATAATCAGCATTAATCTTGATATGCATGAAAATACACTAAATGAGCAATTTTCGGGCTTTCAGTACACTCATTTATATTGCTCAGAATGAATTTTAAATGAAACCATATGATTCTACACATCAATTTACATAAGAGTCAGCATTAATCTTGATATGCATGAAAATACACTAAATGCGCAATTTTCGGGCTTTCAGTACACTCATTTATATTGCTCAGAATCAATTTTAAATGAAACCATATGATTCTACACATCAATTTACATCATAATCAGCATTAATCTTGATATGCATGAAAATACACTAAATGTGCAATTTTCGGGCTTTCAGTACACTCATTTATATTGCTCAGAATCAATTTTAAATGAGACCGTATGATTCTACACATCAATTTACATAAAAATTAGCATTAATCTTGATATGCATGAAAATACACTAAATGCGCAAATTTCGGGCTTTCAGTACACTCATTTATATTGCTCAGAATCAATTTTAAATGTAACCATATGATTCTACACACCAATTTACATAAGAATCAGCATTAATCTTGATATTCATGAAAATACACTAAATGCGCAGTTTTTGGACTTTCAGTACACTCATTTTATTGATCAGAATCAATTTTAAATGAAACCATATGATTCTACACATCAATTTACATAAGAATCAGCATTAATCTTGATATGCATGAAAATACACTAAATGCGCAATATTCGGGCTTTCAGCACACTCATTTATATTGCTCAGAATCAATTTTGGAATGAGACCATGTGATTCTACACATCAATTTACATAATAATCAGCATTAATCTTGATATGCATGAAAATACACTAAATGCGCAATTTTCGGGCTTTCAGCACACTCATTTATATTGCTCAGAATCAATTTTAAATGTAACCATATGATACTACACATCAATTTACATAAGAATCAGCATTAATCTTGATATGCATGAAAATACACTAAATGCGCAGTTTTTGGACTTTCAGTACACTCATTTATATTGATCAGAATCAATGTTAAATGAGAACATATGATTCTACACATCAATTTACATAAGAATCAGCATTAATCTTGAGATGCATGAAAATACAGTAATTCGCAATTTTCGGGCTTTCAGCACACTCATTTATATTGCTCAGAATCAATTTTAAATGAGACCATATGATTCTACACATCAATTTACATAAGAATCAGCATTAATCTTGATATGCATGAAAATACACTAAATGCGCAATTTTCGGGCGTTCAGTACACTCATTTATATTGCTCAGAATCAATTTTAAATGAAACCATATGAGACCATATGATTCTACACATCAATTTACATAAGAATCAGCATTAATCTTGATATGCATGAAAATACACTAAATGCGCAGTTTTTGGACTTTCAGTACACTCATTTATATTGATCAGAATCAATTTTAAATGAGACCATATGATTCTACACATCAATTTACATAAGAATCAGCATTAATCTTGATATGCATGAAAATACACTAAATGCGCATTTTTCCGGCTTTCAGCACACTCCTTTATATTGCTCAGAATCAATTTTAAATGAGACCATCTGATTGCACACATCAATTTACATAAGAATCAGCATTAATCTTGATATGCATGAAAATACACTAAATGCGCAATTTTCGGGCTTTCAGTACACTCATTTATATTGTTCTGAATCAATTTTATATGAGACCGTATGATTCTACACATCAATTTACATAAGAATCAGCATTAATCTTGATATGCATGAAAATACACTAAATGCGCAGTTTTTGGTCTTTCAGTACACTCATTTATATTGCTCAGAATCAATTTAAAATGAGACCGTATGATTCTACACATCAATTTACATAAGAATTAGCATTAATCTTGATATGCATGAAAATACACTAAATGCGCAAATTTCGGGCTTTCAGTACACTCATTTATATTGCTCAGAATCAATTTTAAATGTAACCATATGATTCTACACACCAATTTACATAAGAATCAGCATTAATCTTGATATGCATGAAAATACATTAAATGCGCAGTTTTTGGACTTTCAGTACACTCATTTATATTGCTCAGAATCAATTTTGAAATGAGACCATGTGATTCTACACATCAATTTACATAATAATCAGAATTAATCTTGATATGCATGAAAATACACTAAATGCGCAATTTTCCGGCTTTCAGTACACTCATTTATATTGCTCAGAATGAATTTTAAATGAAACCATATGATTCTACACATCAATTTACATAAGAGTCAGCATTAATCTTGATATGCATGAAAATACACTAAATGCGCAATTTTCGGGCTTTCAGTACACTCATTTATATTGCTCGGAATCAATTTTAAATGAGACCATATGATTCTACACATCAATTTACATAAGAATCAGCATTAATCTTGATATGCATGAAAATACACTAAATGCGCAATTTTCGGGCTTACAGTACACTCATTTATATTGATCAGAAACAATTTCAAATGAGACCATATGATTCTACAAATCAATTTACATAAGAATCAGCATTAATCTTCATATGCATGAAAATACACTAAATGCGCAATTTTCGGGCTTTCAGTACACTCATTTATATTGCTCAGAATGAATTTTAAATGAAACCATATGATTCTACACATCAATTTACATAAGAATCAGCATTAATCTTGATATGCATGAATATACACTAAATGCGCAATTTTCGGGCTTTCTGTACACTCATTTATATGGCTCAGAATCAATTTTAAATGAGACCGTATGATTCTACACATCAATTTACATAAGAATTAGCATTAATCTTGATATGCATGAAAATACACTAAATGCGCAAATTTCGGGCTTTCAGTACACTCATTTATATTGCTCAGAATCAATTTTAAATGTAACCATATGATTCTACACACCAATTTACATAAGAATCAGCATTAATCTTGATATGCATGAAAATACACTAAATGCGCAGTTTTTGGACTTTCAGTACACTCATTTATATTGATCAGAATCAATTTTAAATGAGACCATATGATTCTACACATCAATTTACATAAGAATCAGCATTAATCTTGATATGCATGAAAATACACTAAATGCGCAATATTCGGGCTTTCAGCACACTCATTTATATTGCTCAGAATCAATTTTGAAATGAGACCATGTGATTCTACACATCAATTTACATAATAATCAGCATTAATCTTGATATGCATGAAAATACACTAAATGCGCAATTTTCGGGCTTTCAGTACACTCATTTATATTGCTCAGAATGAATTTTAAATGAAACCATATGATTCTACACATCAATTTACATAAGAGTCAGCATTAATCTTGATATGCATGAAAATACACTAAATGCGCAATTTTCGGGCTTTCAGTACACTCATTTATATTGCTCGGAATCAATTTTAAATGAGACCATATGATTCTACACATCAATTTACATAAGAATCAGCATTAATCTTGATATGCATGAAAATACACTAAATGCGCAATTTTCGGGCTTACAGTACACTCATTTATATTGATCAGAAACAATTTCAAATGAGACCATATGATTCTACAAATCAATTTACATAAGAATCAGCATTAATCTTGATATGCATGAAAATACACTAAATGCGCAATTTTCCGGTTTTCAGTACACTCATTTATATTGCTCAGAATCAATTTTAATGAGACCATATGATTCTACACATCAATTTACATAAGAATCAGCATTAATCTTGATATGCATGAAAATACACTAAATGCGCAAATTTCGGGCTTTCAGTACACTCATTTATATTGCTCAGAATCAATTTTAAATGTAACCATATGATACTACACATCAATTTACATAAGAATCAGCATTAATCTTGATATGCATGAAAATACACTAAATGCGCAGTTTTTGGACTTTCAGTACACTCATTTATATTGATCAGAATCAATTTTAAATGAGACCATATGATTCTACACATCAATTTACATAAGAATCAGCATTAATCTTGATATGCATGAAAATACACTAAATGCGCAATATTCGGGCTTTCAGCACACTCATTTATATTGCTCAGAATCAATTTTGAAATGAGACCATGTGATTCTACACATCAATTTACATAATAATCAGCATTAATCTTGATATGCATGAAAATACACTAAATGCGCAATTTTCGGGCTTTCAGTACACTCATTTATATTGCTCAGAATGAATTTTAAATGAAACCATATGATTCTACACATCAATTTACATAAGAATCAGCATTAATCTTGATATGCATGAAAATACACTAAATGCGCAATTTTCGGGCTTACAGTACACTCATTTATATTGATCAGAAACAATTTCAAATGAGACCATATGATTCTACAAATCAATTTACATAAGAATCAGCATTAATCTTGATATGCCTGAAAATACACTAAATGCGCAATTTTCCGGTTTTCAGTACACTCATTTATATTGCTCAGAATCAATTTTAATGAGACCATATGATTCTACACATCAATTTACATAAGAATCAGCATTAATCTTGATATGCATGAAAATACACTAAATGCGCAAATTTCGGGCTTTCAGTACAATCATTTATATTGCTCAGAATCAATTTTAAATGTAACCATATGATTCTACACACCAATTTACATAAGAATCAGCATTAATCTTGATATGCATGAAAATACACTAAATGCGCAGTTTTTGGACTTTCAGTACACTCATTTATATTGATCAGAATCAATTTTAAATGAGACCATATGATTCTACACATCAATTTACATAAGAATCAGCATTAATCTTGATATGCATGAAAATACACTAAATGCGCAATATTCGGGCTTTCAGCACACTCATTTATATTACTCAGAATCAATTTTAAATGAGACCATATGATTCTACACATCAATTTACATAAGAATCAGCATTAATCTTGATATGCATGAAAATACACTAAATGCGCAATTTTCGGGCGTTCAGTACACTCATTTATATTGCTCAGAATCAATTTTAAATGAAACCATATGAGACCATATGATTCTACACACCAATTTACATAAGAATCAGCATTAATCTTGATATGCATGAAAATACACTAAATGCGCAGTTTTTGGACTTTCAGTACACTCATTTATATTGATCAGAATCAATTTTAAATGAGACCATATGATTCTACACATCAATTTACATAAGAATCAGCATTAATCTTGATATGCATGAAAATACACTAAATGCGCAATATTCGGGCTTTCAGCACACTCATTTATATTGCTCAGAATCAATTTTGAAATGAGACCATGTGATTCTACACATCAATTTACATAATAATCAGCATTAATCTTGATACGCATGAAAATACACTAAATGCGCAATTTTCGGGCTTTCAGTACACTCATTTATATTGCTCAGAATGAATTTTAAATGAAACCATATGATTCTACACATCAATTTACATAAGAGTCAGCATTAATCTTGATATGCATGAAAATACACTAAATGCGCAATTTTCGGGCTTTCAGTACACTCATTTATATTGCTCAGAATCAATTTTAAATGAAACCATATGATTCTACACATCAATTTACATAATAATCAGCATTAATCTTGATATGCATGAAAATACACTAAATGTGCAATTTTCGGGCTTTCAGTACACTCATTTATATTGCTCAGAATCAATTTTAAATGAAACCATATGATTCTACATATCAATTTACATAAGAAGCAGCATTAATCTTGATATGCATGAAAATACACTAAATGCGCAATTTTCGGGCTTTCAGTACACTCATTTATATTGCTCAGAATCAATTTTAAATGTAACCATATGATTCTACACATCAATTTACATAAGAATCAGCATTAATCTTGATATGCATGAAAATACACTAAATGCGCAATTTTCGGGCTTTCAGTACACTCATTTATATTGCTCAGAATCAATTTTAATTGAAACCATATGATTCTACACATCAATTTACATAAGAATCAGCATTAATCTTGATATGCACGAAAATACACTAAATGCGCAGTGTTTGGTCTTTCAGTGCAGTCATTTATATTGCTCAGAATCAATTTTAATTGAAACCATATGATTCTACACATTAATTTACATAAGAATCAGCATTAATCTTGATATGCATGAAAATACACTAAATGCGCAATTTTCGGGCTTTCAGTACACTCGTTTATATTGCTCAGAATCAATTTTAAATGAAACCATATGAGACCATATGACTCTACACATCAATTTACATAAGAATCAGCATTAATCTTGATATGCATGAAAATACACTAAAAGCGCAATTTTCGGGCTTTCAGTACACTCATTTATATTGCTCAGAATCAATTTTAAATGAGACCGTATGATTCTACACATCAATTTACATAAGAATCAGCATTAATCTTGATATGCATGAAAATACATTAATACGCAGTTTTTGATATTTCAGTACACTCATTTATATTGCTCAGAATCAATTTTAAATGAGACCATATGATTCTACACATCAATTTACATAAGAATCAGCATTAATCTTGATATGCATGAAAATTCACTAAATGCGCAATTTTCGGGCTTTCAGTACACTCATTTATATTGCTCAGAATCAATTTTAAATGAGACCATATGATTCTACATATCAATTTACATAAGAATCAGCATTAATCTTGATATGCATGAAAATACACTAAATGCGCAGTGTTTGGTCTTTCAGTACAGTCATTTATATTGCTCAGATTCAATTTTAATTGAAACCATATGATTCTACACATCAATTTACATAAGAATCAGCATTAATCTTGATATGCATGAAAATACACTAAATGCGCAATTTTCGGGCTTTCAGTACACTCTTTTATATTGCTCGGAAATAATTTAAATGAGACCATATGATTCTACACATCAATTTACATGAGAATCAGCATTAATCTTGATATGCATGAAAATACACTAAATGCGCAATTTTCGGGCTTTCAGTGCACTCATTTATATTACTCAGAATCAATTTTAAATGAGACCATATGATTCTACACATCAATTTACATAAGAATCAGCATTAATCTTGATATGCATGAAAATACACTAAATGCGCAATTTTCGGGCTTAGAATACACTCATTTATATTGCTCAGAATTAATTTTAAATGAAACAATATGAGACCATATGATTCTACACATCAATTTACATAAGAATCTGCATTAATCTTGATAAGCATGATAATACACTACATGCGCAATTTTCCGGCTTCCAGTACACTCATTTATATTGCTCAGAATCATATTTAAATGAGACCATATGATTCTACACATAAATTTACATAAGAATCAGCATTAATCTTGATATGCATGAAAATACACTAAATGCGCAATTTTCGGGCTTTCAGTACACTCATTTATATTACTCAGAATCAATTTTAAATGAAACCATATGATTCTACATATCAATTTACATAAGAATCAGCATTAATCTTGATATGCATGAAAATACACTAAATGCGCAATTTTCGGGCTTTCAGTACACTCATTTATATTGCTCAGAATCAATTTTAACTGAGACCATATGATTCTACACATCAATTTACATAAGAATCAGCATTAATCTTGATATGCATGAAAATACACTAAATGCGCAATTTTCGGGCTTTCAGTACACTCATTTATATTGCTCAGAATCAATTTTAAATGAGACCATATGATTCTACACATCAATTTACATAAGAATCAGCATTAATCTTGATATGCATGAAAATACACTAAATGCGCAATTTTCGGGCTTTCAGTACACTCATTTATATTGCTCAGAATCAATTTTAATTGAAACCATATGATTCTACACATCAATTTACATAAGAATCAGCATTAATCTTGATATGCACGAAAATACACTAAATGCGCAGTGTTTGGTCTTTCAGTGCAGTCATTTATATTGCTCAGAATCAATTTTAATTGAAACCATATGATTCTACACATTAATTTACATAAGAATCAGCATTAATCTTGATATGCATGAAAATACACTAAATGCGCAATTTTCGGGCTTTCAGTACACTCGTTTATATTGCTCAGAATCAATTTTAAATGAAACCATATGAGACCATATGACTCTACACATCAATTTACATAAGAATCAGCATTAATCTTGATATGCATGAAAATACACTAAAAGCGCAATTTTCGGGCTTTCAGTACACTCATTTATATTGCTCAGAATCAATTTTAAATGAGACCGTATCATTCTACACATCAATTTACATAAGAATCAGCATTAATCTTGATATGCATGAAAATACATTAATACGCAGTTTTTGATATTTCAGTACACTCATTTATATTGCTCAGAATCAATTTTAAATGAGACCATATGATTCTACACATCAATTTACATAAGAATCAGCATTAATCTTGATATGCATGAAAATTCACTAAATGCGCAATTTTCGGGCTTTCAGTACACTCATTTATATTGATCAGAATCAATTTTAAATGAGACCATATGATTCTACATATCAATTTACATAAGAATCAGCATTAATCTTGATATGCATGAAAATACACTAAATGCGCAGTGTTTGGTCTTTCAGTACAGTCATTTATATTGCTCAGATTCAATTTTAATTGAAACCATATGATTCTACACATCAATTTACATAAGAATCAGCATTAATCTTGATATGCATGAAAATACACTAAATGCGCAATTTTCGGGCTTTCAGTACACTCATTTATATTGCTCGGAAATAATTTAAATGAGACCATATGATTCTACACATCAATTTACATGAGAATCAGCATTAATCTTGATATGCATGAAAATACACTAAATGCGCAATTTTCGGGCTTTCAGTGCACTCATTTATATTACTCAGAATCAATTTTAAATGAGACCATATGATTCTACACATCAATTTACATAAGAATCAGCATTAATCTTGATATGCATGAAAATACACTAAATGCGCAATTTTCGGGCTTTCAGTACACTCATTTATATTGCTCAGAATCAATTTTAATTGAAACCATATAATTCTACACATCAATTTACATAAGAATCAGCATTAATCTTGATATGCACGAAAATACACTAAATGCGCAGTGTTTGGTCTTTCAGTGCAGTCATTTATATTGCTCAGAATCAATTTTAATTGAAACCATATGATTCTACACATTAATTTACATAAGAATCAGCATTAATCTTGATATGCATGAAAATACACTAAATGCGCAATTTTCGGGCTTTCAGTACACTCGTTTATATTGCTCAGAATCAATTTTAAATGAAACCATATGAGACCATATGACTCTACACATCAATTTACATAAGAATCAGCATTAATCTTGATATGCATGAAAATACACTAAAAGCGCAATTTTCGGGCTTTCAGTACACTCATTTATATTGCTCAGAATCAATTTTAAATGAGACCGTATGATTCTACACATCAATTTACATAAGAATCAGCATTAATCTTGATATGCATGAAAATACATTAATACGCAGTTTTTGATATTTCAGTACACTCATTTATATTGCTCAGAATCAATTTTAAATGAGACCATATGATTCTACACATCAATTTACATAAGAATCAGCATTAATCTTGATATGCATGAAAATTCACTAAATGCGCAATTTTCGGGCTTTCAGTACACTCATTTATATTGCTCAGAATCAATTTTAAATGAGACCATATGATTCTACATATCAATTTACATAAGAATCAGCATTAATCTTGATATGCATGAAAATACACTAAATGCGCAGTGTTTGGTCTTTCAGTACAGTCATTTATATTGCTCAGATTCAATTTTAATTGAAACCATATGATTCTACACATCAATTTACATAAGAATCAGCATTAATCTTGATATGCATGAAAATACACTAAATGCGCAATTTTCGGGCTTTCAGTACACTCATTTATATTGCTCGGAAATAATTTAAATGAGACCATATGATTCTACACATCAATTTACATGAGAATCAGCATTAATCTTGATATGCATGAAAATACACTAAATGCGCAATTTTCGGGCTTTCAGTGCACTCATTTATATTACTCAGAATCAATTTTAAATGAGACCATATGATTCTACACATCAATTTACATAAGAATCAGCATTAATCTTGATATGCATGAAAATACACTAAATGCGCAATTTTCGGGCTTAGAATACACTCATTTATATTGCTCAGAATTAATTTTAAATGAAACAATATGAGACCATATGATTCTACACATCAATTTACATAAGAATCTGCATTAATCTTGATAAGCATGATAATACACTACATGCGCAATTTTCCGGCTTTCAGTACACTCATTTATATTGCTCAGAATCATATTTAAATGAGACCATATGATTCTACACATAAATTTACATAAGAATCAGCATTAATCTTGATATGCATGAAAATACACTAAATGCGCAATTTTCGGGCTTTCAGTACACTCATTTATATTACTCAGAATCAATTTTAAATGAAACCATATGATTCTACATATCAATTTACATAAGAATCAGCATTAATCTTGATATGCATGAAAATACACTAAATGCGCAATTTTCGGGCTTTCAGTACACTCATTTATATTGCTCAGAATCAATTTTAACTGAGACCATATGATTCTACACATCAATTTACATAAGAATCAGCATTAATCTTGATATGCATGAAAATACACTAAATGCGCAATTTTCGGGCTTTCAGTACACTCATTTATATTGCTCAGAATCAATTTTAAATGAGACCATATGATTCTACACATCAATTTACATAAGAATCAGCATTAATCTTGATATGCATGAAAATACACTAAATGCGCAATTTTCGGGCTTTCAGTACACTCATTTATATTGCTCAGAATCAATTTTAAATGAAACCATATGATTCTACATATCAATTTACATAAGAATCAGCATTAATCTTGATATGCATGAAAATACACTAAATGCGCAATTTTCGGGCTTTCAGTACACTCATTTATATTGCTCAGAATCAATTTTAAATGAGACCGTATGATTCTACACATCAATTTACATATGAATCATCATTAATCTGGATATGCATGAAAATACACTAAATGCGCAGTGTTTGGTCTTTCAGTACAGTCATTTATATTGCTCAGAATCAATTTTAATTGAAACCATATGATTCTACACATCAATTTACATAAGAATCAGCATTAATCTTGATATGCATGAAAATACACTAAATGCGCAATTTTCTGGCTTTCAGTACACTCACTTATTTAGCTCGGAATCAATTTTAAATGAGACCATATGATTCTAAACATCAATTTACATGAGAATCAGCATTAATCTTGATATGCATGAAAATACACTAAATGCGCAAATTTCGGGCTTTCAGTACACTCATTTATATTATTCAGAATCAATTTTAAATGAGACCATATGATTCTACACATCAATTTACGTAAGAATCAGCATTAATCTTGATATGCATGAAAATACACTAAATGCGCAATTTTCGGGCTTTCAGTACACTTATTTATATTGCTCAGAATCAATTTTAATTGAAAGCATATGATTCTACACATCAATTTACATAAGAATCAGCATTAATCTTGATATGCATGAAAATACACTAAATGCGCAATTTTCGGGCTTTCAGCACACTCATTTATATTGCTCAGAATCAATTTGAAATGAGACCATGTGATTCTACACATCAATTTACATAATAATCAGCATTATTCTTGATATGCATGAAAATACACTAAATGCGCAATTTTCGGGCTTTCAGTACACTCATTTATATTGCTCAGAATCAATTTTAAATGAGACCATATGATTCTACACATCAATTTACATAAGAATCAGCATTAATCTTGATATGCATGAAAATACACTAAATGCGCAATTTTCCGGCTTTCAGTACACTCATTTATATTGCTCAGAATCAAATTTAAATGAGACCATATGATTCTACACATCAATTTACATAAGAATCATCATTAATCTTGATATGCATGAAAATACACTAAATGCGCCATTTTCGGGCTTTCAGTACACTCATTTATGTTGCTCAGAATCAATTTTAAATGAAACCATATGATTCTACATACCAATTTATATAAGAATCAGCATTAATCTTGATATGCATGAAAATACACTAAATGCGCAATTTTCAGGCTTTCAGTACACTCATTTATATTTCTCAGAATCAATTTTAAATGAAACCATATGATTCTCCACATCAATTTACATAAGAATCAGCATTAATCTTGATATGCATGAAAATACACTAAATGCGCAATTTTCGGGCTTTCAGTACACTCATTTATATTGCTCAGAATCAATTTTAAATGAGACCGTATGATTCTACACATCAATTTACATAAGAATCAGCATTAATCTTGATATTCATGAAAATACACTAAATACGCAGGTTTGATATTTCAGTACACTCATTTATATTGATCAGAATCTATTTTAAATGAGACCATATGATTCTACACATCAATTTACATAAGAATCAGCATTAATCTTGATATGCATGAAAATACACTAAATGCGCAATTTTCGGGCTTTCAGTACACTCATTTATATTGCTCAGAATCAATTTTAAATGAGACCATATGATTCTACACATCAATTTACATAAGAATCAGCATTAATCTTGATATGCATGAAAATACACTAAATGCGCAATTTTGGGGCTTTCAGTACACTCATTTATATTGCTCAGAATCAATTTTAAATGAAATCATATGATTCTGCATATCAATTTACATAAGAATCAGCATTAATCTTGATATGCATCAAAATACACTAAATGCGCAGTGTTTGGTCTTTGAGTACAGTCATTTATATTGCTCAGAATCAATTTTAATTGAAACCATATGATTCTACACATCAATTTACATAAGAATCAGAATTAATCTTGATATGCATGAAAATACACTAAATGCGCAATTTTCGGGCTTTCAGTACACTCATTTATATTGCTCGGAATCAATTTTAAATGAGACCATATGATTCTACACATCAATTTACATAAGAATCAGCATTAATCTTGATATGCATGAAAATACACTAAATGCGCAATTTTCGGGCTTTCAGTACACTCATTTATATTACTCAGAATCAATTTTAAATGAGACCATATGATTCTACACATCAATTTACATAAGAATCAGCATTAATCTTGATATGCATGAAAATACACTAAATGCGCAATTTTCGGGCTTAGAATACACTCATTTATATTGCTCAGAATTAATTTTAAATGAAACAATATGAGACCATATGATTCTACACATCAATTTACATAAGAATCAGCATTAATCTTGATATGCATGAAAATACACTAAATGCGCAATTTTCCGGCTTTCAGTACACTCATTTATATTGCTCAGAATCAAATTTAATGAGACCATATGATTCTACACATCAATTTACATAAGAATCAGCATTAATCTTGATATGCATGAAAATACACTAAATGCGCAATTTTCGGGCTTTCAGTACACTCATTTATATTGTTCTGAATCAATTTTATATGAGACCGTATGATTCTACACATCAATTTACATAAGAATCAGCATTAATCTTGATATGCATGAAAATACACTAAATGCGCAGTTTTCGGGCTTACAGTACACTCATTTATATTGATCAGAACCAATTTTAAATGAGACCATATGATTCTACACATCAATTTACATAAGAATCAGCATTAATCTTGATATGCATGAAAATACACTAAATGCGCAATTTTCCGGCTTTCGGTACACTCATTTAAATTGCTCAGAATCAATTTTAAATGGGACCATATGATTCTACACATCAATTTACATAAGAATCAGCATTAATCTTGATATGCATGCAAATACACTAAATGCGCAATATTCCGGCTTTCAGTACACTTATTTATATTGCTCAGAATCAATTTTAATTGAAACCATATGATTCTACACATCAATTTACATAAGAATCAGCATTAATCTTGATATGCATGAAAATACACTAAATGCGCAATTTTCGGGCTTTCAGTACACTCATTTATATTGCTCAGAATCAATTTTAAATGAGACCGTATGATTCTACACATCAATTTACATAAGAATTAGCATTAATCTTGATATGCATGAAAATACACTAAATGCGCAAATTTCGGGCTTTCAGTACACTCATTTATATTGCTCAGAATCAATTTTAAATGAGACCATATGATTCTACACATCAATTTACATAAGAATCAGCATTAATCTTGATATGCATGAAAATACACTAAATGCGCAGTTTTTGATATTTCAGTACACTCATTTATATTGATCAGAATCAATTTTAAATGAGACCGTACGATTCTACACATCAATTTACATAAGAATCTGCATTAATCTTGATATGCATGAAAATACACTAAATGCGCAATATTCGGGCTTTCAGCACACTCATTTATATTGCTCAGAATCAATTTTGAAATGAGACCATGTGATTCTACACATCTATTTACAAAATAATCAGCATTAATCTTGATATGCATGAAAATACTCTAAATGCGCAATTTTCGGGCTTTCCGTACATTCATTTATGTCGCTCGGCGTCAATTTTAAATGAAACCATATGATTCTACAGAGCAATTTACATAAGAATCAGCATTAATCTTGATATGTGTGAAAATACACTAAATGCGCATTTTTCCGGCTTTCAGTACACTCATTTATATTGCTCAGAATCAATTTTAAATGAGACCATATGATTCTACACATCAATTTACATAAGAATCAGCATTAATCTTGATATGCATGAAAATACACTAAATGCGCAGTTTTTGGTCTTTCAGTACACTCATTTATATTGATCAGAATCAATTTTAAATGAGACCATATGATTCTACACATCAATTTACATAAGAATCAGCATTAATCTTGATATGCATGAAAATACACTAAATGCGCAATTTTCGGGCTTTCAGTACACTCATTTATATTGCTCAGAATCAATTTTAAATGTAACCATATGATTCTACACATCAATTTACATAAGAATCAGCATTAATCTTGATATGCATGAAAATACACTAAATGCGTAGTTTTCGGACTTTCAGTACACTCATTTATATTGATCAGAATCAATTTTAAATGAGACCATACGATTCTACACATCAATTTACATAAGAATCAGCATTAATCTTGATATGCATGAAAATACACTAAATGCGCAATTTTCGGGCTTTCAGCACACTCATTTATATTGCTCAGAAACAATTTGAAATGAGACCATATGATTCTACACATCAATTTACATAAGAATCAGCATTAATCTTGATATGCATGAAAATACACTAAATGCGCAATTTTCGGGCTTTCAGTACACTCATTTATATTGCTCAGAATCAATTTTAAATGAGACCGTATGATTCTACACATCAATTTACATATGAATCAGCATTAATCTTGATATGCATGAAAATACACGAAATGCGCAGTGTTTGGTCTTTCAGTACACTCATTTATATTGCTCAGAATTAATTTTAATTGAAACCATATGATTCTACACAACAATTTACATAAGAATCAGCATTAATCTTGATATGCATGAAAATACACTAAATGCGCAATTTTCGGGCTTTCAGTACACTCATTTATATTGCTCGGAATCAATTTTAAATGAGACCCTATGATACTACACATCAATTTACATTAGAATCAGCATTAATCTTGATATGCATGAAAATACACTAACTGCGTAGTTTTCGGACTTTCAGTACACTCATTTATATTGATCAGAATCAATTTTAAATGAGACCATACGATTCTACACATCAATTTACATAAGAATCTGCATTAATCTTGATATGCATGAAAATACACTAAATGCGCAATATTCGGGCTTTCAGCACACTCATTTATATTGCTCAGAATCAATTTTGAAATGAGACCATGTGATTCTACACATCAATTTACAAAATAATCAGCATTAATCTTGATATGCATGAAAATACTCTAAATGCGCAATTTTCGGGCTTTCCGTACATTCATTTATGTCGCTCGGCGTCAATTTTAAATGAAACCATATGATTCTACACAGCAATTTACATAAGAATCAGCATTAATCTTGATATGTATGAAAATACACTAAATGCGCATTTTTCCGGCTTTCAGTACACTCATTTATATTGCTCAGAATCAATTTTAAATGAGACCATATGATTCTACACATCAATTTACATAAGAATCAGCATTAATCTTGATATGCATGAAAATACACTAAATGCGCAGTTTTTGGTCTTTCAGTACACTCATTTATATTGATCAGAATCAATTTTAAATGAGACCATATGATTCTACACATCAATTTACATAAGAATCAGCATTAATCTTGATATGCATGAAAATACACTAAATGCGCAATTTTCGGGCTTTCAGTACACTCATTTATATTGATCAGAATCAATTTTAAATGAGACCATACGATTCTACACATCAATTTACATAAGAATCAGCATTAATCTTGATATGCATGAAAATACACTAAATGCGCAATTTTCGGGCTTTCAGCACACTCATTTATATTGCTCAGAAACAATTTGAAATGAGACCATATGATTCTACACATCAATTTACATAAGAATCAGCATTAATCTTGATATGCATGAAAATACACTAAATGCGCAATTTTCGGGCTTTCAGTACACTCATTTATATTGCTCAGAATCAATTTTAAATGAGACCGTATGATTCTACACATCAATTTACATATGAATCAGCATTAATCTTGATATGCATGAAAATACACGAAATGCGCAGTGTTTGGTCTTTCAGTACACTCATTTATATTGCTCAGAATTAATTTTAATTGAAACCATATGATTCTACACAACAATTTACATAAGAATCAGCATTAATCTTGATATGCATGAAAATACACTAAATGCGCAATTTTCGGGCTTTCAGTACACTCATTTATATTGCTCGGAATCAATTTTAAATGAGACCCTATGATACTACACATCAATTTACATTAGAATCAGCATTAATCTTGATATGCATGAAAATACACTAAATGCGTAGTTTTCGGACTTTCAGTACACTCATTTATATTGATCAGAATCAATTTTAAATGAGACCATACGATTCTACACATCAATTTACATAAGAATCAGCATTAATCTTGATATGCATGAAAATACACTAAATGCGCAATTTTCGGGCTTTCAGCACACTCATTTATATTGCTCAGAAACAATTTGAAATGGGACCATATGATTCTACACATCAATTTACATAAGAATCAGCATTAATCTTGATATGCATGAAAATACACTAAATGCGCAATTTTCGGGCTTTCAGTACACTCATTTATATTGCTCAGAATCAATTTTAAATGAGACCGTATGATTCTACACATCAATTTACATATGAATCAGCATTAATCTTGATATGCATGAAAATACACGAAATGCGCAGTGTTTGGTCTTTCAGTACACTCATTTATATTGCTCAGAATTAATTTTAATTGAAACCATATGATTCTACACAGCAATTTACATAAGAATCAGAATTAATCTTGATATGTATGAAAATACACTAAATGCGCATTTTTCCGGCTTTCAGTACACTCATTTATATTGCTCAGAATCAATTTTAAATGAGACCATATGATTCTACACATCAATTTACATAAGAATCAGCATTAATCTTGATATGCATGAAAATACACTAAATGCGCAGTTTTTGGTCTTTCAGTACACTCATTTATATTGATCAGAATCAATTTTAAATGAGACCATATGATTCTACACATCAATTTACATAAGAATCAGCATTAATCTTGATATGCATGAAAATACACTAAATGCGCAATTTTCGGGCTTTCAGTACACTCATTTATATTGCTCAGAATCAATTTTAAATGTAACCATATGATTCTACACATCAATTTACATAAGAATCAGCATTAATCTTGATATGCATGAAAATACACTAACTGCGTAGTTTTCGGACTTTCAGTACACTCATTTATATTGATCAGAATCAATTTTAAATGAGACCATACGATTCTACACATCAATTTACATAAGAATCAGCATTAATCTTGATATGCATGAAAATACACTAAATGCGCAATTTTCGGGCTTTCAGCACACTCATTTATATTGCTCAGAAACAATTTGAAATGAGACCATATCATTCTACACATCAATTTACATAAGAATCAGCATTAATCTTGATATGCATGAAAATACACAAAATGCGCAATTTTCGGGCTTTCAGTACACTCATTTATATTGCTCAGAATCAATTTTAAATGAGACCGTATGATTCTACACATCAATTTACATATGAATCAGCATTAATCTTGATATGCATGAAAATACACGAAATGCGCAGTGTTTGGTCTTTCAGTACACTCATTTATATTGCTCAGAATTAATTTTAATTGAAACCATATGATTCTACACAACAATTTACATAAGAATCAGCATTAATCTTGATATGCATGAAAATACACTAAATGCGCAATTTTCCGGCTTACAGGACACTCATTTATATTGCTCGGAATCGATTTTAAATGAGACCCTATGATACTACACATCAATTTACATTAGAATCAGCATTAATCTTGATATGCATGAAAATACACTAAATGCGTAGTTTTCGGACTTTCAGTACACTCATTTATATTGATCAGAATCAATTTTAAATGAGACCATACGATTCTACACATCAATTTACATAAGAATCAGCATTAATCTTGATATGCATGAAAATACACTAAATGCGCAATTTTCGGGCTTTCAGCACACTCATTTATATTGCTCAGAAACAATTTGAAATGAGACCATATCATTCTACACATCAATTTACATAAGAATCAGCATTAATCTTGATATGCATGAAAATACACTAAATGCGCAATTTTCGGGCTTTCAGTACACTCATTTATATTGCTCAGAATCAATTTTAAATGAGACCGTATGATTCTACACATCAAGTAACATATGAATCAGCATTAATCTTGATATGCATGAAAATACACGAAATGCGCAGTGTTTGGTCTTTCAGTACACTCATTTATATTGCTCAGAATTAATTTTAATTGAAACCATATGATTCTACACAACAATTTACATAAGAATCAGCATTAATCTTGATATGCATGAAAATACACTAAATGCGCAATTTTCGGGCTTTCAGTACACTCATTTATATTGCTCAGAATCAATTTTAAATGAGACCCTATGATACTACACATCAATTTACATTAGAATCAGCATTAATCTTGATATGCATGAAAATACACTAAATGCGCAATTTTCGGGCTTTCAGTACACTCATTTATATTGATCAGAATCAATTTTAAATGAGACCCTATGATTCTACACATCAATTTACATAAGAATCAGCATTAATCTTGATATGCATGAAAATACACTAAATGCGCAGTTTTAGGACTTTCAGTACACTCATTTATATTGATCAGAATCAATTTTAAATGAGACCATATGATTCTACACATCAATTTACATAAGAATCAGCATTAATCTTGATATTCATGAAAATACACTAAATGCGCAATTTTCTGGCTTTCAGTACACTCATTTATATTGCTCAGAATCAATTTTAAATGTAACCATATGATTCTAAACATCAATTTCCATAAGAATCAGCATTAATCTTGATATGCATGAAAATACACTAAATGCGCCGTTTTTGGACTTTCAGTACACTCATTTATATTGCTCAGAATCAATTTTAAATGTAACCATATGATTCTAAACATCAATTTCCATAAGAATCAGCATTAATCTTGATATGCATGAAAATACACTAAATGCGCAGTTTTTGGTCTTTCAGTACACTCATTTATATTGATCAGAATCAATTTTAAATGAGACCATATGATTCTACACATCAATTTACATAAGAATCAGCATTAATCTTGATATGCATGAAAATACACTAAATGCGCAATTTTCGGGCTTTCAGTACACTCATTTATATTGCTCAGAATCAATTTTAAATGTAACCATATGATTCTACACATCAATTTACATAAGAATCAGCATTAATCTTGATATGCATGAAAATACACTAAATGCGTAGTTTTCGGACTTTCAGTACACTCATTTATATTGATCAGAATCAATTTTAAATGAGACCATACGATTCTACACATCAATTTACATAAGAATCAGCATTAATCTTGATATGCATGAAAATACACTAAATGCGCAATTTTCGGGCTTTCAGCACACTCATTTATATTGCTCAGAAACAATTTGAAATGAGACCATATGATTCTACACATCAATTTACATAAGAATCAGCATTAATCTTGATATGCATGAAA
This sequence comes from Ascarosepion bandense, assembly GCA_037127315.1. Taxonomy (NCBI): domain Eukaryota; kingdom Metazoa; phylum Mollusca; class Cephalopoda; order Sepiida; family Sepiidae; genus Ascarosepion; species Ascarosepion bandense. The sequence continues at coordinate 56,365 of JBBBDQ010025555.1, forward strand.
ATACACTAAATGCGCAATTTTCGGGCTTTCAGTACACTCATTTATATTGCTCAGAATCAATTTTAAATGAGACCGTATGATTCTACACATCAATTTACATATGAATCAGCATTAATCTTGATATGCATGAAAATACACGAAATGCGCAGTGTTTGGTCTTTCAGTACACTCATTTATATTGCTCAGAATTAATTTTAATTGAAACCATATGATTCTACACAACAATTTACATAAGAATCAGCATTAATCTTGATATGCATGAAAATACACTAAATGCGCAATTTTCGGGCTTTCAGTACACTCATTTATATTGCTCGGAATCAATTTTAAATGAGACCCTATGATACTACACATCAATTTACATTAGAATCAGCATTAATCTTGATATGCATGAAAATACACTAAATGCGTAGTTTTCGGACTTTCAGTACACTCATTTATATTGATCAGAATCAATTTTAAATGAGACCATACGATTCTACACATCAATTTACATAAGAATCAGCATTAATCTTGATATGCATGAAAATACACTAAATGCGCAATTTTCGGGCTTTCAGCACACTCATTTATATTGCTCAGAAACAATTTGAAATGAGACCATATGATTCTACACATCAATTTACATAAGAATCAGCATTAATCTTGATATGCATGAAAATACACTAAATGCGCAATTTTCGGGCTTTCAGTACACTCATTTATATTGCTCAGAATCAATTTTAAATGAGACCGTATGATTCTACACATCAATTTACATATGAATCAGCATTAATCTTGATATGCATGAAAATACACGAAATGCGCAGTGTTTGGTCTTTCAGTACACTCATTTATATTGCTCAGAATTAATTTTAATTGAAACCATATGATTCTACACAACAATTTACATAAGAATCAGCATTAATCTTGATATGCATGACAATACACTAAATGCGCAATTTTCGGGCTTTCAGTACACTCATTTATATTGCTCGGAATCAATTTTAAATGAGACCCTATGATACTACACATCAATTTACATTAGAATCAGCATTAATCTTGATATGCATGAAAATACACTAAATGCGCAATTTTCGGGCTTTCAGTACACTCATTTATATTGATCAGAATCAATTTTAAATGAGACCCTATGATTCTACACATCAATTTACATAAGAATCAGCATTAATCTTGATATGCATGAAAATACACTAAATGCGCAGTTTTAGGACTTTCAGTACACTCATTTATATTGATCAGAATCAATTTTAAATGAGACCATATGATTCTACACATCAATTTACATAAGAATCAGCATTAATCTTGATATTCATGAAAATACACTAAATGCGCAATTTTCGGGCTTTCAGTACACTCATTTATATTGCTCAGAATCAATTTTAAATGTAACCATATGATTCTAAACATCAATTTCCATAAGAATCAGCATTAATCTTGATATGCATGAAAATACACTAAATGCGCCGTTTTTGGACTTTCAGTACACTCATTTATATTGATCAGAATCAATTTTAAATGAGACCATAAGATTCTACACATCAATTTACATAAGAATCAGCATTCATCTTGATATGCATGAAAATACACTAAATGCGCAATTTTCGGGCTTTCAGTACACTCATTTATATTGCTCAGAATCAATTTTAAATGTAACCATATGATTCTAAACATCAATTTCCATAAGAATCAGCATTAATCTTGATATGCATGAAAATACACTAAATGCGCCGTTTTTGGACTTTCAGTACACTCATATATATTGATCAGAATCAATTTTAAATGAGACCATAAGATTCTACACATCAATTTACATAAGAATCAGCATTCATCTTGATATGCATGAAAATACACTAAATGCGCAATTTTCGGGCTTTCAGTACACTCATTTATATTGCTCAGAATCAATTTTAATTGAAACCATGTGATTCTACACATCAATTTACATAAGAATCAGCATTAATCTTGATATGCATGAAAATACACTAAATGCGCAATTTTCGGGCTTTCAGTACACTCATTTATATTGCTCAGAATCAATTTTAAATGAGACCCTATGATTCTACACATCAATTTACATAAGAATCAGCATTAATCTTGATATGCATGAAAATACACTAAATGCGCAGTTTTTGGTCTTTCAGTACACTCATTTATATTGATCCGAATCAATTTTAAATGAGACCATATGATTCTACACATCAATTTACATAAGAATCAGCATTAATCTTGATATGCATGAAAATACACTAAATGCGTAGTTTTCGGACTTTCAGTACACTCATTTATATTGATCAGAATCAATTTTAAATGAGACCATACGATTCTACACATCAATTTACATAAGAATCAGCATTAATCTTGATATGCATGAAAATACACTAAATGCGCAATTTTCGGGCTTTCAGCACACTCATTTATATTGCTCAGAAACAATTTGAAATGAGACCATATGATTCTACACATCAATTTACATAAGAATCAGCATTAATCTTGATATGCATGAAAATACACTAAATGCGCAATTTTCGGGCTTTCAGTACACTCATTTATATTGCTCAGAATCAATTTTAAATGAGACCGTATGATACTACACATCAATTTACATTAGAATCAGCATTAATCTTGATATGCATGAAAATACACTAAATGCGTAGTTTTCGGACTTTCAGTACACTCATTTATATTGATCAGAATCAATTTTAAATGAGACCATACGATTCTACACATCAATTTACATAAGAATCAGCATTAATCTTGATATGCATGAAAATACACTAAATGCGCAATTTTCGGGCTTTCAGCACACTCATTTATATTGCTCAGAAACAATTTGAAATGAGACCATATGATTCTACACATCAATTTACATAAGAATCAGCATTAATCTTGATATGCATGAAAAAACACTAAATGCGCAATTTTCGGGCTTTCAGTACACTCATTTATATTGCTCAGAATCAATTTTAAATGAGACCGTATGATTCTACACATCAATTTACATATGAATCAGCATTAATCTTGATATGCATGAAAATACACGAAATGCGCAGTGTTTGGTCTTTCAGTACACTCATTTATATTGCTCAGAATGAATTTTCATTGAAACCATATGATTCTACACAACAATTCACATAAGAATCAGCATTAATCTTGATATGCATGAAAATACACTAAATGCGCAATTTTCGGGCTTTCAGTACACTCATTTATATTGCTCGGAATCAAATTTAAATGAGACCCTATGATACTACACATCAATTTACATTAGAATCAGCATTAATCTTGATATGCATGAAAATACACTAAATGCGCAATTTTCGGGCTTTCAGTACACTCATTTATATTGATCAGAATCAATTTTAAATGAGACCCTATGATTCTACACATCAATTTACATAAGAATCAGCATTAATCTTGATATGCATGAAAATACACTAAATGCGCAGTTTCAGGACTTTCAGTACACTCATTTATATTGATCAGAATCAATTTTAAATGAGACCATATGATTCTACACATCAATTTACATAAGAATCAGGATTAATCTTGATAATCATGAAAATACACTAAATGCGCAATTTTCGGGCTTTCAGTACACTCATTTATATTGCTCAGAATCAATTTTAAATGTAACCATATGATTCTAAACATCAATTTCCATAAGAATCAGCATTAATCTTGATATGCATGAAAATACACTAAATGCGCCGTTTTTGGACTTTCAGTACACTCATTTATATTGATCAGAATCAATTTTAAATGAGACCATAAGATTCTACACATCAATTTACATAAGAATCAGCATTCATCTTGATATGCATGAAAATACACTAAATGCGCAATTTTCGGGCTTTCAGTACACTCATTTATATTGCTCAGAATCAATTTTAATTGAAACCATGTGATTCTACACATCAATTTACATAAGAATCAGCATTAATCTTGATATGCATGAAAATACACTAAATGCGCAATTTTCGGGCTTTCAGTACACTCATTTATATTGCTCAGAATCAATTTTAAATGAGACCCTATGATTCTACACATCAATTTACATAAGAATCAGCATTAATCTTGATATGCATGAAAATACACTAAATGCGCAGTTTTTGGTCTTTCAGTACACTCATTTATATTGATCAGAATCAATTTTAAATGAGACCATATGATTCTACACATCAATTTACATAAGAATCAGCATTAATCTTGATATGCATGAAAATACACTAAATGCGCAGTTATTTTGTCTTTCAGTACACTTATTTATATTGATCCGAATCAATTTTAAATGAGACCATATGATTCTACACATCAATTTACATAAGAATCAGCATTAATCTTGATATGCATGAAAATACACTAAATGCGTAGTTTTCGGACTTTCAGTACACTCATTTATATTGATCAGAATCAATTTTAAATGAGACCATACGATTCTACACATCAATTTACATAAGAATCAGCATTAATCTTGATATGCATGAAAATACACTAAATGCGCAATTTTCGGGCTTTCAGCACACTCATTTATATTGCTCAGAAACAATTTGAAATGAGACCATATGATTCTACACATCAATTTACATAAGAATCAGCATTAATCTTGATATGCATGAAAATACACTAAATGCGCAATTTTCGGGCTTTCAGTACACTCATTTATATTGCTCAGAATCAATTTTAAATGAGACCGTATGATTCTACACATCAATTTACATATGAATCAGCATTAATCTTGATATGCATGAAAATACACGAAATGCGCAGTGTTTGGTCTTTCAGTACACTCATTTATATTGCTCAGAATTAATTTTAATTGAAACCATATGATTCTACACAACAATTTACATAAGAATCAGCATTAATCTTGATATGCATGAAAATACACTAAATGCGCAATTTTCGGGCTTTCAGTACACTCATTTATATTGCTCGGAATCAATTTTAAATGAGACCCTATGATACTACACATCAATTTACATTAGAATCAGCATTAATCTTGATATGCATGAAAATACACTAAATGCGTAGTTTTCGGACTTTCAGTACACTCATTTATATTGATCAGAATCAATTTTAAATGAGACCATACGATTCTACACATCAATTTACATAAGAATCAGCATTAATCTTGATATGCATGAAAATACACTAAATGCGCAATTTTCGGGCTTTCAGCACACTCATTTATATTGCTCAGAAACAATTTGAAATGAGACCATATGATTCTACACATCAATTTACATAAGAATCAGCATTAATCTTGATATACATGAAAATACACTAAATGCGCAATTTTCGGGCTTTCAGTACACTCATTTATATTGCTCAGAATCAATTTTAAATGAGACCGTATGATTCTACACATCAATTTACATATGAATCAGCATTAATCTTGATATGCATGAAAATACACGAAATGCGCAGTGTTTGGTCTTTCAGTACACTCATTTATATTGCTCAGAATTAATTTTAATTGAAACCATATGATTCTACACAACAATTTACATAAGAATCAGCATTAATCTTGATATGCATGAAAATACACTAAATGCGCAATTTTCGGGCTTTCAGTACACTCATTTATATTGCTCGGAATCAATTTTAAATGAGACCCTATGATACTACACATCAATTTACATTAGAATCAGCATTAATCTTGATATGCATGAAAATACACTAAATGCGTAGTTTTCGGACTTTCAGTACACTCATTTATATTGATCAGAATCAATTTTAAATGAGACCATACGATTCTACACATCAATTTACATAAGAATCAGCATTAATCTTGATATGCATGAAAATACACTAAATGCGCAATTTTCGGGCTTTCAGCACACTCATTTATATTGCTCAGAAACAATTTGAAATGAGACCATATGATTCTACACATCAATTTACATAAGAATCAGCATTAATCTTGATATGCATGAAAATACACTAAATGCGCAATTTTCGGGCTTTCAGTACACTCATTTATATTGCTCAGAATCAATTTTAAATGAGACCGTATGATTCTACACATCAATTTACATATGAATCAGCATTAATCTTGATATGCATGAAAATACACGAAATGCGCAGTGTTTGGTCTTTCAGTACACTCATTTATATTGCTCAGAATTAATTTTAATTGAAACCATATGATTCTACACAGCAATTTACATAAGAATCAGCATTAATCTTGATATGTATGAAAATACACTAAATGCGCATTTTTCCGGCTTTCAGTACACTCATTTATATTGCTCAGAATCAATTTTAAATGAGACCATATGATTCTACACATCAATTTACATAAGAATCAGCATTAATCTTGATATGCATGAAAATACACTAAATGCGCAGTTTTTGGTCTTTCAGTACACTCATTTATATTGATCAGAATCAATTTTAAATGAGACCATATGATTCTACACATCAATTTACATAAGAATCAGCATTAATCTTGATATGCATGAAAATACACTAAATGCGCAATTTTCGGGCTTTCAGTACACTCATTTATATTGCTCGGAATCAATTTTAAATGAGACCCTATGATACTACACATCAATTTACATTAGAATCAGCATTAATCTTGATATGCATGAAAATACACTAAATGCGTAGTTTTCGGACTTTCAGTACACTCATTTATATTGATCAGAATCAATTTTAAATGAGACCATACGATTCTACACATCAATTTACATAAGAATCAGCATTAATCATGATATGCATGAAAATACACTAAATGCGCAATTTTCGGGCTTTCAGCACACTCATTTATATTGCTCAGAAACAATTTGAAATGAGACCATATGATTCTACACATCAATTTACATAAGAATCAGCATTAATCTTGATATGCATGAAAATACACTAAATGCGCAATTTTCGGGCTTTCAGTACACTCATTTATATTGCTCAGAATCAATTTTAAATGAGACCGTATGATTCTACACATCAATTTACATATGAATCAGCATTAATCTTGATATGCATGAAAATACACGAAATGCGCAGTGTTTGGTCTTTCAGTACACTCATTTATATTGCTCAGAATTAATTTTAATTGAAACCATATGATTCTACACAACAATTTACATAAGAATCAGCATTAATCTTGATATGCATGAAAATACACTAAATGCGCAATTTTCGGGCTTTCAGTACACTCATTTATATTGCTCGGAATCAATTTTAAATGAGACCCTATGATACTACACATCAATTTACATTAGAATCAGCATTAATCTTGATATGCATGAAAATACACTAAATGCGCAATTTTCGGGCTTTCAGTACACTCATTTATATTGATCAGAATCAATTTTAAATGAGACCCTATGATTCTACACATCAATTTACATAAGAATCAGCATTAATCTTGATATGCATGAAAATACACTAAATGCGCAGTTTTAGGACTTTCAGTACACTCATTTATATTGATCAGAATCAATTTTAAATGAGACCATATGATTCTACACATCAATTTACATAAGAATCAGCATTAATCTTGATATTCATGAAAATACACTAAATGCGCAATTTTCGGGCTTTCAGTACACTCATTTATATTGCTCAGAATCAATTTTAAATGTAACCATATGATTCTAAACATCAATTTCCATAAGAATCAGCATTAATCTTGATATGCATGAAAATACACTAAATGCGCCGTTTTTGGACTTTCAGTACACTCATTTATATTGATCAGAATCAATTTTAAATGAGACCATAAGATTCTACACATCAATTTACATAAGAATCAGCATTCATCTTGATATGCATGAAAATACACTAAATGCGCAATTTTCGGGCTTTCAGTACACTCATTTATATTGATCAGAATCAATTTTAATTGAAACCATGTGATTCTACACATCAATTTACATAAGAATCAGCATTAATCTTGATATGCATGAAAATACACTAAATGCGCAGTTTTTGGTCTTTCAGTACACTCATTTATATTGATCAGAATCAATTTTAAATGAGACCATATGATTCTACACATCAATTTACATAAGAATCAGCATTAATCTTGATATGCATGAAAATACACTAAATGCGCAGTTATTTTGTCTTTCAGTACACTTATTTATATTGATCCGAATCAATTTTAAATGAGACCATATGATTCTACACATCAATTTACATAAGAATCAGCATTAATTTTGATATGCATGAAAATACACTAAATGCTCAATTTTCGGGCTTTCAGTACACTCATTTATATTGCTCAGAATCAATTTTAAATGATACCATATGATTCTACACATCAATTTACATAAGAATCAGCATTAATCTTGATATGCATGAAAATGCAATAATGCGCAAATTTCGGGCGTTCAGTACAATCATTTATATTGCTCAGAATCAATGTTAAATGTAACCATGTGATTCTACACATCAATTTACATAAGAATCAGCATTAATCTTGAAATGCATGAAAATACACTAAATGCGCAGTTTTTGGACTTTCAGTACACTCATTTATATTGATCAGAATCAATTTTAAATGAGACCATATGATTCTACACATCAATCTACATAAGAATTTACATTAATCTTGATATGCATGAACATACACTAAATGCGCAATTTTCGGGCTTTCAGCACACTCATTTATATTACTCAGAATAAATTTTAAATGAGACCATATGATTCTACACATCAATTTACATAAGTATCAGCATTAATCTTGATATGCATGAAAATACACTAAATGCGCAATTTTCGGGCTTTCAGTACACTCATTTATATTGATCAGAATCAATTTTAAATGAGACCAGATGATTCTACACATCAATTTACAAAAGAATCAGCATTAATCTTGATATGCATGAAAATACACTAAATGAGCAATTTTCGGGCTTTCAGCACACTCATTTATATTGCTCAGAAACAATTTGAAATGAGACCATGTGATTCTACACATCAATTTACATAAGAATCAGCATTAATCTTGATATGCATGAAAATACACTAAATGCGCAATTTTCGGGCTTTCAGTACACTCATTTATATTGCTCAGAATGAAATTTAAATTAAACCATATGATTCTACACATCAATTTACATAAGAATCAGCATTAATCTTGATATGCATGAAAATACACTAAATGCGCAATTTTCGGGCTTTCAGTACACTCATTTATATTGCACAGAATAAATTTTAAATGAAATCATATGATTCTACACATCAATTAACATAAGAAACAGCATTAATCTTGATATGCATGAAAATACACTAAATGCGCAATTTTCGGGCTTTCAGTATACTCATTTGTATTGCTCAGAATCAATTTTAAATGAGACCATATGATTCTACACATCAATTTACATAAGAATCAGCATTAATCTTGATATGCATGAAAATACACTAAATGCGCAATTTTCGGGCTTTCAGTACACTCATTTATATTGATCAGAATCAATTTTAAATGAAACCATATGATTCTACACATCAATTTACATAAGAATCAGCATTCATCTTGATATGTATGAAAATACACTAAATGCGCAATTTTCCGGCTTTCAGTACACTCATTTATATTGCTCAGAATCAATTTTAATTGAGACCATATGATTCTACACATCAATTTACATAAGAATCAGCATTCATCTTGATATGCATGAAAATACACTAAATGCGCAATTTTCGGGCTTTCAGTACACTCATTTATATTGCTCAGAATCAATTTTAATTGAAACCATGTGATTCTACACATCAATTTACATAAGAATCAGCATTAATCTTGATATGCATGAAAATACACTAAATGCGCAATTTTCGGGCTTTCATTACACTCATTTATATTGCTCAGAATCAATTTTAAATGAGACCATATGATTCTACACATCAATTTACATAAGAATCAGCATTAATCTTGATATGCATGAAAATACACTAAATGCGCAGTTTTTGGTCTTTCAGTACACTCATTTATATTGATCAGAATCAATTTTAAATGAGACCATATGATTCTACACATCAATTTACATAAGAATCAGCATTAATCTTGATATGCATGAAAATACACTAAATGCGCAGTTATTTTGTCTTTCAGTACACTTATTTATATTGATCCGAATCAATTTTAAATGAGACCGTATGATTCTACACATCAATTTACATATGAATCAGCATTAATCTGGATATGCATGAAAATACACTAAATGCGCAGTGTTTGGTCTTTCAGTACAGTCATTTATATTGCTCAGAGTCAATTTTAATTGAAACCATATGATTCTACACATAAATTTACATAAGAATCAGCATTAATCTTGATATGCATGAAAATACACTAAATGCGCAATTTTCGGGCTTTCAGTACACTCATTTATATTGCTCGGAATCAATTTTAAATGAGACCATATGATTCTACACATCAATTTACATAAGAATCAGCATTAATCTTGATATGCATGTAAATACATTAATGCGCAATTTTCGGGCTTTTAGTACACTCATTTATATTACTCAGAATCAATTTTAAATGAGACCATATGATTCTACACATCAATTTACATAATAATCAGCATTAATCTTGATATGCATGAAAATACACTAAATGCGCAATTTTCGGGCTTTCAGTACACGCATTTATATTACTCAGAATCAATTTTAAATGAGACCATATTGATGTGTAGTAAATTGATGTGAAGAATCATATGGTTTCATTTAAAATTGATTCTGAGCAATATAAATGAGTGTACTGAAAGCCCGAAAATTGCGCATTTAGTGTATTTTCATGCATATCAAGATGAATGCTGATTCTTATGTAAATTGGTATGTAGAATCATATGCTTTCATTTAAAATTGATTCTGAGCAATATAAATGAGTGTACTGAAAGCCCGAAAATTGCGCATTTAGTGTATTTTCATGCATATCAAGATTAATGATGATTCTTATGTAAATTGATGTGTAGAATCATTTGGTCTCATTTAAATGTGATTCTGAGCAATATAAATGAGTGTACTGAAAGCCGGAAAATTGCGCATTTAGTGTATTTTCATGCATATCAAGATTAATGCTGATTCTTATGTAAATTGATGTGTAGCATCATATGGTCTCATATGGTTTCATTTAAAATTGATTCTGAGCAATATAAACGAGTGTACTGAAAGCCCGAAAATTGCGCATTTAGTGTATTTTCATGCATATCAAGATTAATGCTGATTCTTATGTAAATTCATATGTAGAATCATATGGTTTCAATTAAAATTGATTCTGAGCAATATAAATGAGTGTACTGAAAGTCCAAAAACTGCGCATTAATGTATTTTCATGCATATCAAGATTAATGCTGATTCTTATGTAAATTGATGTGTAGAATCATATGGTTACATTTAAAATTGATTCTGAGCAATATAAATGAGTGTACTGAAAGCCCGAAAATTGCGCATTTAGTGTATTTTCATGCATATCAAGATTAAAGCTGATTCTTATGTAAATTGATGTGTAGAATCATATGGTTTCAATTAAAATTGATTCTGACCAATATAAATAAGTGTACTGAAAGCCCAAAAATTGCGCATTTACTGTATTTTCATGCATATCAAGATTAATGCTGATTCTTATGTAAATTGATGTGTAGAATCATATGGTCTCATTTAAAATTGATTCTGATCAATATAAATGAGTGTACTGTAAGCCCGAAAATTGCGCATTTAGTGTATTTTCATGCATATCAAGATTAATGCTGATTCTTATGTAAATTAAAGTGTAGAATCATACGGTCTCATTTAAAATTGATTCTGAGAAATATAAATGAGTGTACTGAAAGCCCGAAAATTGCGCATTTAGTGTATTTTCATGCATATCAAGATTAATGCTGATTCTTATGTAAATTGATGTGTAGATTCATATGGTCTCATTAAAAATTGATTCTGATCAATATAAATGAGAGTACTGAAAGCCCGAAAATTGCGCATTTAGTGTATTTTCATGCATATCAAGATTAATGCTGATACTTATGTAAATTGATGTGTAGAATCAAACGGTCTCATTTAAAATAGATTCTGAGCAATATAAATGAGTGTACTGAAAGCCCGAAAATTGCGCATTTATTGTATTTTCATGCATATCAAGATTAATGCTGATTCTTATGTAAATTGATGTGTAGAATCATATGGTCTCATTCAAAATTGGTTCTGATCAATATAAATGAGGGTACTGTAAGCCCGAATATTGCGCATTTAGTGTATTTTCATGCATATCAAGATTAATGCTGATTCTTATGTAAATTGATGTGTAGAATCATATTGTCTCATCTAAAATTGATTCTTATCAATATAAATGAGTGTACTGAAAGACCAAAAACTGCGCATTTAGTGTATTTTCATGCATATCAAGATTAATGCTGATTCTTATGTAAATTAATGTGTAGAATCACACGGTCTCATTTAAAATTGATTCTGAGCAATATAAATGAGTGTACTGTAAGCACGAAAATTGCGCATTTACTGTATTTTCATGCATATCAAGATTAATGCTGATTCTTATGTAAATTGATGTGTAGAATCATATGGTCTCATTTGAAATTAATTCTGCTCAATATAAATGAGTGTACTGAAAGGCCAAATACTGCGCATTTAGTGTATTTTCATGCATATCAAGATTAATGATGATTCTTATGTAAATGGATGTGTAGAATCATGTGGTCTCATTTAGAATTGATTCTGAGCAATATAAATGCGTGTACTGAAAAGCCCGAAAATTGCGCATTTTGTGTATTTTCATACATATCAAGATTAATGAAGATTCTTTTGTAAATTGATGTGTAGAATCATATGGTTTCATTTAAAATTGATTCTGAGCAATATAAATGAGTGTACTGAATGTCCTAAAATTGCGCATTTAGTGTATTTTCATGCATATCAAGATTAATGCTGATTCTTATGTAAATTGATGTGTAGAATCATATGGTTTCATTTAAAATTGATTCTGATCAATATAAATGAGTGTACTGAAAGTCCAAAAACTGCGCATTTAGTGTATTTTCATGCATATCAAGATTAATGCTGATTCTTATGTAAATTGATGTGTAGAATCATACGGCCTCATTTAAAATTGATTCTGAGCAATATAAATGATGTAGTTACGAAATCCCGAAAATTGCCCATTTAGTGTATTTTCATGCATATCAAGATTAATGCTGATTCTTATGTAAATTGTGGTGTAGAATCATATGGTCTCATTTAAAATTGATTCAGATCAATATAAATGAGTGTACTGAAAGACCAAATATGGCGCAGTTAGTGTATATTCTAATTCTATTCACTAAATGCGCAATTTTCGGGCTTTCAGTACACTCATTTATATTGCTCAGAATCAATTTTAAATGACACCATATGATTCTACACATCAATTTACATAAGAAGCAGCATTAATCTTGATATGCATGAAAATACACTAAATGCGCAATATTCGGGGTTTCAGTACACACATTTATATTGCTCAGAATCAATTTTAAATGAAACCGTATGATTCTACACATCAATTTACATAAGAAGCAGCATTAATCTTGATATGCATGAAAATACACTAAATGCGCAGTATTTGGTCTCTCAGTACACTCATTTATATTGATCAGTATTAATTTCAAATGAGACCATATGATTCTACACATCAATTTACACAAGAATCAGCATTAATCTTGATAAGCATGAAAATACAATAAATGAGCAATTTTCGGGCTTTCAGTACACTCATTTATATTGCTTTGAATCAATTTTAAATGAGACCATATGATTCTACACATAAATTTTCATAAGAATCAGCATTAATCTTGATATGCATGAAAATACACTAAATGCGCAATTTTCGGGATTTCAGTACACTCATTTATATTGCTCAGAATCAATTTTAAATGAGACCGTCTGATTCTACACATCAATTTACATAATAATCAGCATTACACTTCATATGCATGAAAATACACTAAATGCGCTGTTTTTGGTCTTTCAGTACACTCATTTATATTGATCAGAATCAATTTCAAATGAGACTATAGCTTCTACACATCAATTTACGCAAGAATCAGGATTAATTTTGATATGCATGAAAATGTACTAAACGCGCAATTTTCGGGCTTTCGGTGCACTCATTTATATTGCTCCGAATCAACTTTAAATGAGACCATATGCTACTACACAACAATTTACATAAGAATCAGCATTAATCTTGATATGCATGAAAATACACTAAATGCGCAATTTTCTGGCTTTCAGTACACTCATTTATATTGCTCAGAATCAATTTTAAATGAAACCATATGATTCTACACATCAATTTACATAAGAATCAGCCTTAATTTTTATATGCTGTAAATACACTAAATGCGCAAATTTCGGGCGTTCAGTACACTCATTTATATTGCTTAGAATCAATTTGAAATGAGACCATATGATTCTACACATCAATTTACATAAGAATCAGCATTAATCATGATATGCATGAAAATACACTAAATGCGCAATTTTCGGGCTTTCAGAACACTCATTTATATTGCTCAGAATCAATTTTAAATGAGACCGTATGATTCTACACATCAATTTACATAAGAATCAGCATTAATCTTGATATGCATGAAAATATACTAAATGCGCAGTTTTTGGTCTTTCAGTACACTCATTTATATTGATCAGAACCAAATTTAAATGAAACCATATGATTCTACACATCAATTTACATAAGAATCAACATTAATCTTGATATGCATGAAAATACAATAAATGCGCAATTTTCCGGTTTTCATTACACTCATTTATATTGCTCTGAATCAATTTTAAATGTAACCATATGATTCTACACATCAATTTACATAAGAATCAGCATTAATCTTGATATGCATGAAAATACACTAAATGCGCAATTTTCGGGCTTTCAGTACACTCATTTATATTGATCAGAATCAATTTTAAATGAAACCATATGATTCTACACATCAATTTACATAAGAATCAGCATTAATCTTGATATACATGAAAATACACTAAATGCGCAATTTTCGGGCTTTCAGTACACTCATTTATATTGCTCAGAATCAATTTTAAATGAGACCGTATGATTCTACACATCAATTTACATAAGAATCAGCATTAATCTTGATATGCATGAAATTACACTAAATGCGCAGTTTTTGGTCTTTCAGTACTCTCATTTATATTCATCAGAATCAATTTTAAATGAAACCATATGATTCTACACATCAATTTACATAAGAATCAGCATTAATCTTGATATGCATGAAAATACACTAAATGCGCAGTTTCTGGACTTTCAGTACACTCATTTATATTGATCAGAATCAATTTTAAATGAGACCATATGATTCTACACATCAATTTACATACGAATCAGCATTAATCTTGATATGCATGAAAATGCACTAAATGCGCAATTTTCGGGCTTTCAGCACACTCATTTATATTGCTCAGAAACAATTTGAAATGAGACCATATGATTCTACACATCAATTTACATAAGAATCAGCATTAATCTTGATATGCATGAAAATACACTAAATGCACAATTTTCGGGCTTTCAGTACACTCATTTATATTGCTCAGAATCAATTATAAATGAAACCGTATGATTCTACACATCAATTTACATAAGAATCAGCATTAATCTTGATATGCATGAAAATACACTAAATGCGCAATTTTCGGGCTTTCAGTACACTCATTTATATTGATCAGAATCAATTTTAAATGAGACCATATGATTCTACACATCAATTTACATAAGAATCAGCATTAATCTTGATATGCATGAAAATACACTAAATGCGCAATTTTCGGGCTTTCCGTACATTCATTTATGTCGCTCGGCGTCAATTTTAAATGAAACCATATGATTCTACACAGCAATTTACATAAGAATCAGCATTAATCTTGATATGTATGAAAATACACTAAATGCGCATTTTTCCGGCTTTCAGTACACTCATTTATATTGCTCAGAATCAATTTTAAATGGGACCATATGATTCTACACATCAATTTACATAAGAATCAGCATTAATCTTGATATGCATGAAAATACACTAAATGCGCAGTTTTTGGTCTTTCAGTACACTCATTTATATTGATCAGAATCAATTTTAAATGAGACCATATGATTCTACACATCAATTTACATAAGAATCAGCATTAATCTTGATATGCATGAAAATACACTAAATGCGCAATTTTCGGGCTTTCAGTACACTCATTTATATTGCTCAGAATCAATTTTAAATGTAACCATATGATTCTACACATCAATTTACATAAGAATCAGCATTAATCTTGATATGCATGAAAATACACTAAATGCGTAGTTTTCGGACTTTCAGTACACTCATTTATATTGATCAGAATCAATTTTAAATGAGACCATACGATTCTACACATCAATTTACATAAGAATCAGCATTAATCTTGATATGCATGAAAATACACTAAATGCGCAATTTTCGGGCTTTCAGCACACTCATTTATATTGCTCAGAAACAATTTGAAATGAGACCATATGATTCTACACATCAATTTACATAAGAATCAGCATTAATCTTGATATGCATGAAAATACACTAAATGCGCAATTTTCGGGCTTTCAGTACACTCATTTATATTGCTCAGAATCAATTTTAAATGAGACCGTATGATTCTACACATCAATTTACATATGAATCAGCATTAATCTTGATATGCATGAAAATACACGAAATGCGCAGTGTTTGGTCTTTCAGTACACTCATTTATATTGCTCAGAATTAATTTTAATTGAAACCATATGATTCTACACAACAATTTACATAAGAATCAGCATTAATCTTGATATGCATGAAAATACACTAAATGCGCAATTTTCGGGCTTTCAGTACACTCATTTATATTGCTCGGAATCAATTTTAAATGAGACCCTATGATACTACACATCAATTTACATTAGAATCAGCATTAATCTTGATATGCATGAAAATACACTAAATGCGCAATTTTCGGGCTTTTAGTACACTCATTTATATTGATCAGAATCAATTTTAAATGAGACCCTATGATTCTACACATCAATTTACATAAGAATCAGCATTAATCTTGATATGCATGAAAATACACTAAATGCGCAGTTTTAGGACTTTCAGTACACTCATTTATATTGATCAGAATCAATTTTAAATGAGACCATATGATTCTACACATCAATTTACATAAGAATCAGCATTAATCTTGATATTCATGAAAATACACTAAATGCGCAATTTTCGGGCTTTCAGTACACTCATTTATATTGCTCAGAATCAATTTTAAATGTAACCATATGATTCTAAACATCAATTTCCATAAGAATCAGCATTAATCTTGATATGCATGAAAATACACTAAATGCGCCGTTTTTGGACTTTCAGTACACTCATTTATATTGATCAGAATCAATTTTAAATGAGACCATAAGATTCTACACATCAATTTACATAAGAATCAGCATTCATCTTGATATGCATGAAAATACACTAAATGCGCAATTTTCGGGCTTTCAGTACACTCATTTATATTGCTCAGAATCAATTTTAATTGAAACCATGTGATTCTACACATCAATTTACATAAGAATCAGCATTAATCTTGATATGCATGAAAATACACTAAATGCGCAATTTTCGGGCTTTCAGTACACTCATTTATATTGCTCAGAATCAATTTTAAATGAGACCCTATGATTCTACACATCAATTTACATAAGAATCAGCATTAATCTTGATATGCATGAAAATACACTAAATGCGCAGTTTTTGGTCTTTCAGTACACTCATTTATATTGATCAGAATCAATTTTAAATGAGACCATATGATTCTACACATCAATTTACATAAGAATCAGCATTAATCTTGATATGCATGAAAATACACTAAATGCGCAGTTATTTTGTCTTTCAGTACACTTATTTATATTGATCCGAATCAATTTTAAATGAGACCATATGATTCTACACATCAATTTACATAAGAATCAGCATTAATTTTGATATGCTTCAAAATACACTAAATGCGCAATTTTCGGGCTTTCAGTACACTCATTTATATTGCTCAGAATCAATTTTAAATGATACCATATGATTCTACACATCAATTTACATAAGAATCAGCATTAATCTTGATATGCATGAAAATGCAATAATGCGCAAATTTCGGGCGTTCAGTACAATCATTTATATTGCTCAGAATCAATGTTAAATGTAACCATGTGATTCTACACATCAATTTACATAAGAATCAGCATTAATCTTGAAATGCATGAAAATACACTAAATGCGCAGTTTTTGGACTTTCAGTACACTCATTTATATTGATCAGAATCAATTTTAAATGAGACCATATGATTCTACACATCAATTTACATAAGAATTTACATTAATCTTGATATGCATGAACATACACTAAATGCGCAATTTTCGGGCTTTCAGCACACTCATTTATATTACTCAGAATAAATTTTAAATGAGACCATATGATTCTACACATCAATTTACATAAGTATCAGCATTAATCTTGATATGCATGAAAATACACTAAATGCGCAATTTTCGGGCTTTCAGTACACTCATTTATATTGATCAGAATCAATTTTAAATGAGACCAGATGATTCTACACATCAATTTACAAAAGAATCAGCATTAATCTTGATATGCATGAAAATACACTAAATGAGCAATTTTCGGGCTTTCAGCACACTCATTTATATTGCTCAGAAACAATTTGAAATGAGACCATGTGATTCTACACATCAATTTACATAAGAATCAGCATTAATCTTGATATGCATGAAAATACACTAAATGCGCAATTTTCGGGCTTTCAGTACACTCATTTATATTGCTCAGAATGAAATTTAAATTAAACCATATGATTCTACACATCAATTTACATAAGAATCAGCATTAATCTTGATATGCATGAAAATACACTAAATGCGCAATTTTCGGGCTTTCAGTACACTCATTTATATTGCACAGAATAAATTTTAAATGAGACCATATGATTCTACACATCAATTTACATAAGAATCAGCATTAATCTTGATATGCATGAAAATACACTAAATGCGCAATTTTCGGGCTTTCAGTATACTCATTTGTATTGCTCAGAATCAATTTTAAATGAGACCATATGATTCTACACATCAATTTACATAAGAATCAGCATTAATCTTGATATGCATGAAAATACACTAAATGCGCAATTTTCGGGCTTTCAGTACACTCATTTATATTGATCAGAATCAATTTTAAATGAAACCATATGATTCTACACATCAATTTACATAAGAATCAGCATTCATCTTGATATGTATGAAAATACACTAAATGCGCAATTTTCCGGCTTTCAGTACACTCATTTATATTGCTCAGAATCAATTTTAAATGAGACCATATGATTCTACACATCAATTTACATAAGAATCAGCATTCATCTTGATATGCATGAAAATACACTAAATGCGCAATTTTCGGGCTTTCAGTACACTCATTTATATTGCTCAGAATCAATTTTAATTGAAACCATGTGATTCTACACATCAATTTACATAAGAATCAGCATTAATCTTGATATGCATGAAAATACACTAAATGCGCAATTTTCGAGCTTTCATTACACTCATTTATATTGCTCAGAATCAATTTTAAATGAGACCATATGATTCTACACATCAATTTACATAAGAATCAGCATTAATCTTGATATGCATGAAAATACACTAAATGCGCAGTTTTTGGTCTTTCAGTACACTCATTTATATTGATCAGAATCAATTTTAAATGAGACCATATGATTCTACACATCAATTTACATAAGAATCAGCATTAATCTTGATATGCATGAAAATACACTAAATGCGCAGTTATTTGTCTTTCAGTACACTTATTTATATTGATCCGAATCAATTTTAAATGAGACCGTATGATTCTACACATCAATTTACATATGAATCAGCATTAATCTGGATATGCATGAAAATACACTAAATGCGCAGTGTTTGGTCTTTCAGTACAGTCATTTATATTGCTCAGAGTCAATTTTAATTGAAACCATATGATTCTACACATAAATTTACATAAGAATCAGCATTAATCTTGATATGCATGAAAATACACTAAATGCGCAATTTTCGGGCTTTCAGTACACTCATTTATATTGCTCGGAATCAATTTTAAATGAGACCATATGATTCTACACATCAATTTACATAAGAATCAGCATTAATCTTGATATGCATGAAAATACATTAATGCGCAATTTTCGGGCTTTCAGTACACTCATTTATATTACTCAGAATCAATTTTAAATGAGACCATATGATTCTACACATCAATTTACATAATAATCAGCATTAATCTTGATATGCATGAAAATACACTAAATGCGCAATTTTCGGGCTTCCAGTACACGCATTTATATTACTCAGAATCAATTTTAAATGAGACCATATTGATGTGTAGTAAATTGATGTGAAGAATCATATGGTTTCATTTAAAATTGATTCTGAGCAATATAAATGAGTGTACTGAAAGCCCGAAAATTGCGCATTTAGTGTATTTTCATGCATATCAAGATTAATGATGATTCTTATGTAAATTGATGTGTAGAATCATTTGGTCTCATTTAAATTTGATTCTGAGCAATATAAATGAGTGTACTGAAAGCCGGAAAATTGCGCATTTAGTGTATTTTCATGCATATCAAGATTAATGCTGATTCTTATGTAAATTGATGTGTAGCATCATATGGTCTCATATGGTTTCATTTAAAATTGATTCTGAGCAATATAAACGAGTGTACTGAAAGCCCGAAAATTGCGCATTTAGTGTATTTTCATGCATATCAAGATTAATGCTGATTCTTATGTAAATTCATATGTAGAATCATATGGTTTCAATTAAAATTGATTCTGAGCAATATAAATGAGTGTACTGAAAGTCCAAAAACTGCGCATTAATGTATTTTCATGCATATCAAGATTAATGCTGATTCTTATGTAAATTGATGTGTAGAATCATATGGTTACATTTAAAATTGATTCTGAGCAATATAAATGAGTGTACTGAAAGCCCGAAAATTGCGCATTTAGTGTATTTTCATGCATATCAAGATTAAAGCTGATTCTTATGTAAATTGATGTGTAGAATCATATGGTTTCAATTAAAATTGATTCTGACCCATATAAATAAGTGTACTGAAAGCCCAAAAATTGCGCATTTAGTGTATTTTCATGCATATCAAGATTAATGCTGATTCTTATGTAAATTGATGTGTAGAATCATATGGTCCCATTTAAAATTGATTCTGAGCAATATGAATGAGTGTACCGAAAGCCGGAAAATTGCGCATTTAGTGTATTTTCATGCATATCAAGATTAATGCTGATTCTTATGTAAATTGATGTGTAGAATAATATGGTCTCATTTAAAATTGGTTCTGATCAATATAAATGAGTGTACTGTAAGCCCGAAAATTGCGCATTAATATATTTTCGTGCATATCAAGATTAATGCTGATTCTTATGTAAATTGATGTGTAGAATCATATGGTCTCATTTAAAATTGATTCTGAGCAATATAAATGAGTGTACTGAAAGACCAAAAACTGCGCATTTAGTGTATTTTCATGCATATCAAGATTAATGCTGATTCTTATGTAAATTGATGTGTAGAATCATACTGTCTCATATAAAATTGTTTCAGAACAATATAACTGAGTGTACTGAAAGCCCGAAAATTGCGCATTTAGTGTATTTTCATGCATATCAAGATTAATGCTGATTCTTATGTAAATTGATATGTAGAATCATATGGTTTCATTTAATGTTGATTCTGAGCAATATAAATGAGTGTACTGAAAGCCCGAAAATTGCGCATTTAGTGTATTTTCATGCATATCAAGATTAATGCTGATTCTTATGTAAATTGATGTGTAGAATCATATGGTCTCATTTAAAATTGATTCTGAGCAATATAAATGAGTGTACTGAAAGCCCGAAAATTGCGCATTTAGTGTATTTTCATGCATATCAAGATGAATGCTGATTCTTATGTAAATTGGTATGTAGAATCATATGGTTGCATTTAAAATTGATTCTGAGCAATATAAATGAGTGTACTGAAAGCCCGAAAATTGCGCATTTAGTGTATTTTCATGCATATCAAGATTAATGATGATTCTTATGTAAATTGATGTGTAGAATCATATGGTCTCATTTAAATTTTATTCTGAGCAATATAAATGAGTGTACTGAAAGCCGGAAAATTGCGCATTTAGTGTATTTTCATGCATATCAAGATTAATGCTGATTCTTATGTAAATTGATGTGTAGAATCATATGGTCTCATATGGTTTCATTTAAAATTGATTCTGAGCAATATAAACGAGTGTACTGAAAGCCCGAAAATTGCGCATTTAGTGTATTTTCATGCATATCAAGATTAATGCTAATTCTTATGTAAATTGATGTGTAGAATCATATGGTTTCAATTAAAATTGATTCTGAGCAATATAAATGACTGTACTGAAAGACCAAACACTGCGCATTTAGTGTATTTTCGTGCATATCAAGATTAATGCTGATTCTTATGTAAATTGATGTGTAGAATCATATGGTTTCAATTAAAATTGATTCTGAGCAATATAAATGAGTGTACTGAAAGCCCGAAAATTGCGCATTTAGTGTATTTTCATGCATATCAAGATTAATGCTGATTCTTATGTAAATTGATGTGTAGAATCATATGGTCCCATTTAAAATTGATTCTGAGCAATATAAATGAGTGTACCGAAAGCCGGAAAATTGCGCCTTTTGTGTATTTTCATGCATATCAAGATTAATGCTGATGCTTATGTAAATTGATGTGTAGAATCATATGGTTTCATTTAAAATTTATTCTGAGCAATATAAATGAGTGTACTGAAAGCCCGAAAATTGCACATTTAGTGTATTTTCATGCATATCAAGATTAATGCTGATTATTATGTAAATTGATGTGTAGAATCATATGGTTTCATTTAAAATTGATTCTGAGCAATATAAATGAGTGTACTGAAAGCCCGAAAATTGCGCATTTAGTGTATTTTCATGCATATCAAGATTAATGCTGATTCTTATGTAAATTGATGTGTAGAATCATATCTTTCATTTAAAATTCATTCTGAGCAATATAAATGAGTGTACTGAAAGCCCGAAAATTGCGCATTTAGTGTATTTTCATGCATATCAAGATTAATGCTGATTATTATGTAAATTGATGTGTAGAATCACATGGTCTCATTTCAAAATTGATTCTGAGCAATATAAATGAGTGTGCTGAAAGCCCGAATATTGCGCATTTAGTGTATTTTCATGCATATCAAGATTAATGCTGATTCTTATGTAAATTGATGTGTAGAATCATATGGTCTCATTTAAAATTGATTCTGATCAATATAAATGAGTGTACTGAAAGTCCAAAAACTGCGCATTTAGTGTATTTTCATGCATATCAAGATTAATGCTGATTCTTATGTAAATTGATGTGTAGAATCATATGGTTACATTTAAAATTGATTCTGAGCAATATAAATGAGTGTACTGAAAGCCCGAAATTTGCGCATTTAGTGTATTTTCATGCATATCAAGATTAATGCTAATTTATGTAAATTGATGTGTAGAATCATACGGTCTCATTTAAAATTGATTCTGAGCAATATAAATGAGTGTACTGAAAGCCCGAAAATTGCGCATTTAGTGTATTTTCATGCATATCAAGATCAATGCTGATTCTTATGTAAATTGATGTGTAGAATCATATGGTTTCAATTAAAATTGATTCTGAGGAATATAAATAAGTGTACTGAAAGCCCGAAAATTGCGCATTTAGTGTATTTTCATGCATATCAAGATTAATGCTGATTCTTATGTAAATTGATGTGTAGAATCATATGGTCCCATTTAAAATTGATTCTGAGCAATATAAATGAGTGTACCGAAAGCCGGAAAATTGCGCATTTAGTGTATTTTCATGCATATCAAGATTAATGCTGATTCTTATGTAAATTGATGTGTAGAATCATATGGTCTCATTTAAAATTGGTTCTGATCAATATAAATGAGTGTACTGTAAGCCCGAAAATTGCGCATTTAGTGTATTTTCATGCATATCAAGATTAATGCTGATTCTTTTGTAAATTGATGTGTAGAATCATCTGGTCTCATTTAAAATTGATTCTGATCAATATAAATGGGTGTACTGAAAGACAAATCTGCGCATTTAGTGTATTTTCATGCTTATCAAGATTAATGCTGATTCTTATGTAAATTGATGTGTAGAATCATATGGTCTCATTTAAAATTGATTCTGAGCCATATAAATGAGTGTACTGTAAGCCGGAAAATTGCGCATTTAGTGTATTTTCATGCATATCAAGATTAATGCTGATTCTTATGTAAATAGATGTGTAGAATCATACGGTCTCATTTAAAATTGATTCTGAGCAATATAAATGAGTGTACTGAAAGCCCGAAAATTGTGCATTTAGTGTATTTTCATGCATATCAAGATTAATGCTGATTCTTATGTAAATTGATGTGTAGAATCATATGGTCTCATTTAAATTTTATTCTGAGCAATATAAATGAGTGTACTGAAAGCCGGAAAATTGCGCATTTAGTGTATTTTCATGCATATCAAGATTAATGCTGATTCTTATTTAAATTGATGTGTAGAATCATATGGTCTCATATGGTTTCATTTAAAATTGATTCTGAGCAATATAAACGTGTGTACTGAAAGCCCGAAAATTGCGCATTTAGTGTATTTTCATGCATATCAAGATTAATGCTGATTCTTATGTAAATTGATGTGTAGAATCATATGGTTTCAATTAAAATTGATTCTGAGCAATATAAATGACTGTACTGAAAGACCAAACACTGCGCATTTAGTGTATTTTCGTGCATATCAAGATTAATGCTGATTCTTATGTAAATTGATGTGTAGAATCATATGGTTTCAATTAAAATTGATTCTGAGCAATATAAATGAGTGTACTGAAAGCCCGAAAATTGCGCATTTAGTGTATTTTCATGCATATCAAGATTAATGCTGATTCTTATGTAAATTGATGGGTAGAATCATATGGTCCCATTTAAAATTGATTCTGAGCAATATAAATGAGTGTACCGAAAGCCGGAAAATTGCGCATTTAGTGTATTTTCATGCATATCAAGATTAATGCTGATTCTTATGTAAATTGATGTGTAGAATCATATGGTCTCATTTAAAATTGATTCTGATCAATATAAATGAGTGTACTGAAAGTCCAAGAACTGCGCATTTAGTGTATTTTCATGCATATCAAGATTAATGCTGATTCTTATGTAAATTGATGTGTAGAATCATATGGTTACATTTAAAATTGATTCTGAGCAATATAAATGACTGTACTGAAAGACCAAACACTGCGCATTTAGTGTATTTTCGTGCATATCAAGATTAATGCTGATTCTTATGTAAATTGATGTGTAGAATCATATGGTTTCAATTAAAATTGATTCTGAGCAATATAAATGAGTGTACTGAAAGCCCGAAAATTGCGCATTTAGTGTATTTTCATGCATATCAAGATTAATGCTGATTCTTATGTAAATTGATGTGTAGAATCATATGGTTACATTTAAAATTGATTCTGAGCAATATAAATGAGTGTACTGAAAGCCCGAAATTTGCGCATTTAGTGTATTTTCATGCATATCAAGATTAATGCTAATTCTTATGTAAATTGATGTGTAGAATCATACGGTCTCATTTAAAATTGATTCTGAGCAATATAAATGAGTGTACTGAAAGCCCGAAAATTGCGCATTTAGTGTATTTTCATGCATATCAAGATTAATGCTGATTCTTATGTAAATTGATGTGTAGAATCATATGGTTTCAATTAAAATTGATTCTGAGCAATATAAATAAGTGTACTGAAAGCCCGAAAATTGCGCATTTAGTGTATTTTCATGCATATCAAGATTAATGCTGATTCTTATGTAAATTGATGTGTAGAATCATATGGTCCCATTTAAAATTGATTCTGAGCAATATAAATGAGTGTACCGAAAGCCGGAAAATTGCGCATTTAGTGTATTTTCATGCATATCAAGATTAATGCTGATTCTTATGTAAATTGATGTGTAGAATCATATGGTCTCATTTAAAATTGATTCTGATCAATATAAATGAGTGTACTGAAAGACAAAAACTGCGCATTTAGTGTATTTTCATGCTTATCAAGATTAATGCTGATTCTTATGTAAATTGATGTGTAGAATCATATGGTCTCATTTAAAATTGATTCTGAGCCATATAAATGAGTGTACTGTAAGCCGGAAAATTGCGCATTTAGTGTATTTTCATGCATATCAAGATTAATGCTGATTCTTATGTAAATTGATGTGTAGAATCATACGGTCTCATTTAAAATTGATTCTGAGCAATATAAATGAGTGTACTAAAAGCCCGAAAATTGTGCATTTAGTGTATTTTCATGCATATCAAGATTAATGCTGATTCTTATGAAAATTGATGTGTAGAATCATATGGTCTCATTTAAAATTGATTCTGAGCAATATAAATGAGTGTACTGAAAGCCCGAAAATTGCGCATTTAGTGTATTTTCATGCATATCAAGATTAATGCTGATTCTTATGTAAATTGATGTGTAGAATCATATGGTCTCATTTAAAATTGATTCTGATCAATATAAATGAGTGTACTGAAATATCAAAAACTGCGCATTTAGTGTATTTTCATGCATATCAAGATTAATGCTGATTCTTATGTAAATTGATGTGTAGAATCATACGGTCTCATTTAAAATAGATTCTGAGCAATATAAATGAGTGTACTGAAAGCCCGAAAATTGCGCATTTAGTGTATTTTCATGCATATCAAGATTAATGCTGATTCTTATGTAAATTGATGTGTAGAATCATATGGTTTCATTTAAAATTGATTCTGAGCAATATAAATGAGTGTACAGAAAGCCCGAAAATTGGGCATTTAGTGTATTTTCATGCATATCAAGATTAATGCTGATTCTTATGTAAATTGATGTGGAGAATCATATGGTTTCATTTAAAACTGATTCTGAGCAATATAAATGAGTGTACTAAAAGACCGAAAATTGCGCATTTAGTGTATTTTCATGCATATCAAGATTAATGCTGATTCTTATGTAAATTGATGTGTAGAATCATATGGTCTCATTTAAAATTGATTCTGAGCAATATAAATGAGTGTAATGAAAGCCGGAAAATTGCGCATTTAATGTATTTTCATACATATCAAGATTAATGCTGATTCTTATGTAAATTGATATGTAGAATCATATGGTTTCATTTAAAATTGACTCCGAGCGACATAAATGAGTGTACTGAAAGCCCGAAAATTGCGCATTTAGTGTATTTTCATGCATATCAAGATTAATGCTGATTCTTATGTAAATTGATGTGTAGAATCATATGGTCTCATTTGAAATTAATTCTGCTCAATATAAATGAGTGTACTGAAAGTCCAAAAACTGCGCATTCAGTGTATTTTCATGCATATCAAGATTAATGATGATTCTTTTGTTAATTGATGTGTAGAATCATGTGGTCTCATTTAAAATTGATTCTGAGCAATATAAATGCGTGTACTGAAAGCCCGAAAATTGCGCGTTTAGTGTATTTTAATACATATCAAGATTAATGAAGATTCTTTGTAAATTGATGTGTAGAATCATATGGTTTCATTTAAAATTGATTCTGAGCAATATAAATGAGTGGACTGAAAGTCCGAAAATTGCGGATTTAGTGTATTTTCATGAATATCAAGATTAATGCTGATTCTTATGTAAATTGATGTGTAGAATCATATGGTCTCATTTTAAATTAATTCTGATCAATATAAATGAGTGTACTGAGAGACCAAATACTGCGCATTTAGTATATTTTCATGCCTGTCAAGATTAATGCTGATTCTTATGTAAATTGATGTGTAGAATCATACGGTCTCATTTAAAATTGATTCTGAGCAATATAAATGAGTGTACTGAAAGCCCGAAAATTGCGCATTTAGTGTATTTTCATGCATATCATGATTAATGCTGATTCTTATGTAAATTGATGTGTAGAATCATATGGTCTCATTTCAAATTGATTCTAAGCAATATAAATGAGTGTACTGAACCTCCGAAATTTGCGATTTAGTGTATTTTCAGCATATCAAGATTAATGCTGATTCTTATGTAAATTGATGTGTAGAATCATATGGTTTCATTTAAAATTGATTCTGAGCAATATAAATGAGTGTACTGAAAGCCAGAAAATTGCGCATTTAGTGTATTTTCATGCATATCAAGATTAATGCTGATTCTTATGTAAATTGTTATGTAGTAGCATATGGTCTCATTTAAAATTGATTCTGAGCAATATAAATGAGTGTACCGAAAGCCAGAAAATTGCGCGTTTAGTACATTTTCATGCATATCAAAATTAATCCTGATTCTTGTGTAAATTGATGTGTGGAAGCATATAGTCTCATTGGAAATTGATTCTGATCAATATAAATGAGTGTACTGAAAGACCAAAAACTGCGCATTTAGTGTATTTTCATGCATATGAAGTGTAATGCTGATTATTATGTAAATTGATGTGTAGAATCAGACGGTCTCATTTAAAATTGATACTGAGCAATATAAATGAGTGTACTGAAATCCCGAAAATTGCGCATTGAGTGTAATTTCATGCATATCAAGATTAATGCTGATTCTTATGAAAATTTATGTGTAGAATCATATGGTCTCATTTAAAATTGATTCAAAGCAATATAAATGAGTGTACTGAAAGCCCGAAAATTGTTCATTTATTGTATTTTCATGCATATCAAGATTAATGCTGATTCTTGTGTAAATTGATGTGTAGAATCATATGGTGTCATTTAAAATTGATTCTGAGCAATATAAATGAGTGTACTGAAAGCCCGAATATTGCGCATTTAGTGAATAGAATTAGAATATACACTAACTGCGCCATATTTGGTCTTTCAGTACACTCATTTATATTGATCTGAATCAATTTTAAATGAGACCATATGATTCTACACCACAATTTACATAATAATCAGCATTAATCTTGATATGCATGAAAATACACTAAATGCGCAATTTTCGGGCTTTCAGTACACTCATATATATGGCTTAGAATCAATTTTAAATGAAACCATATGATTCTACACATCAATTTACATAAGAATCAGCATTAATCGTGATATGCATGAAAATACACTAAATGCGCAATTTTCCGGCTTTCGGTACACTCATTCATATTGCTCAGAATCAATTTTAAATGGGACCATATGATTCTACACATCAATTTACATAAGATTCAGCATTAATCTTGATATGCATGAAAATACACTAAATGCGCAATTTTCGGGCTTTCAGTACACTTATTTATATTGCTCAGAATCAATTTTAATTGAAACCATATGATTCTACACATCAATTTACATAAGAATCAGCTTTAATCTTGATATGCATGAAAATACACTAAATGGGCAATTTTCGGGATTTCAGTACACTCATTTATATTGCTCAGAATCAATTTTAAATGAGGCCGTATGATTCTACACATCAATTTACATAAGAATCAGCATTAATCTTGATATGCATGAAAATACACTAAATGCAGAGTTTTTGGACTTTCAGTACACTCATTTATATTGATCAGAATCAATTTTAATGAAACCATATGGTTCTACACATCAATGTACATAAGAATCAGCATTAATCTTGATATGCATGAAAATACACTAAATGCGCAATTTTCGGACATTCAGTACACTCATTTATATTGCTCAGAATCAATTTTAAATGAAACCATATGATTCTACACATCAATTTACAAAAGAATCTTCATTAATCTTGATATGTATGAAAATACACAAAATGCGCAATTTTCGGGCTTTCTTTACACGCATTTATATTGCTCAGAATCAATTTTAAATGAGACCACATGATTCTACACATCAATTTACATAAGAATCAGCATTAATCTTGATATGCATGAAAATACACTGAATGCGCAGTTTTTGGACTTTCAGTACCCTCATTTATATTGATCAGAACCAATTTTGAATGAGACCATATTATTCTACACATCAATTTACATAAGAATCAGCATTAATCTTGATATGCATGAAAATACAATAAATGCGCAATTTTCGGGCTTTCAGTACACTCATTTATATTGCTCAGAATCAATTTTAAATGAGACCGTATGATTCTACACATCAATTTACATAAGTATCAGCATTAATCTTGATATGCATGAAAATACACTAAATGCGCAATTTTCGGGCTTTCAGTACTCTCATTTATATTGATCAGAATCAATTTTAAATGAGACCATATGAATCTACACATCAATTTACATAAGAATCAGCATTAATCTTGATATGCATCAAAATACACCTAATGCGCAATATTCCAGCTTTCAGTACACTCATTTATATTGCTCAGAATCAATTGTAAATGAGACCGTATGATTCTACACATCAATTTACATAAGAATCAGCATTAATCTTGATATGCATGAAAATACACTAAATGCGCAATTTTCCGGCTTACAGGACACTCATTTATATTGATCAGAATCAATTTTAAATGAGACCATATTATTCTACACATCAATTTACATAAGAATCAGCATTAATCTTGATATGCATGAAAATACACTAAATGCGCAATTTTCCGGCTTTCAGTACACTCATTTATATTTCTCAGAATCAATTTTAAATGAGACCGTATGATTCTACACCTCAATTTACATAAGAATCAACATTAATCTTGATATGCATGAAAATACACTAAATGCGCAATTTTCGGGCTTACAGTACACTCATTTATATTGATCAGAATGAATTTTAAATGAGACCATATGATTCTACACATCAATTTACATAAGAATCAGCATTAATCTTGATATGCATGAAAATACACTAAATGCGCAATATTCGGGCTTTCAGTACACTCATTTATATTGCTCAGGATCAAGTTTAAATGACACCATATGATTCTACGCATCAATTTACATAAGAATCAGCATTAATCTTGATATGCTTGAAAATACACTAAATGCGCAATTTTCCGGCTTTCAGTACACTCATTTATGTCGCTCGGAGTCAATTTTTAACGGGACCATATGATTCTACACACCAATTTACATAAGAATCAGCATTAATCTTGATATGCATGAAAATACACTAAATGCGCAATTTTCCGGATTTCAGTACACTCATTTATGTCGCTCGGAGTCAATTTTAAATGGGACCAAATGATTCTACACACCAATTTACATAAGAATCAGCAATAATCTTGATATGCATGAAAATACACTAAATGCGCAATTTTCCGGCTTTCAGTACACTCATTTATATTGCTCAGAATCAATTTTAAATAAGACCTTATGATTCTACACATCAATTTACCTAAGAATCAGCATTAATCTTGATATGCATGAAAATACACTAAATGCGCAATTTTCGGGCTTTCAGTACACTCATTTATATTGCTCAGAATCAATTGTAAATGATATTATATGATTCTACACATCAATTTACATGAGAATCAGCATTAATCTTGATATGCAAGAAAATACATTAAATGCGCAATTTTCGGGCTTTCGGTACATTCATTTATATTGCTCAGAATCAATTTTAAATGAAACCATATGATTCTACACATCAATTTACATAAGAATCAGCATTAATCTTGATATGCATGAAAATACACTAAATGCTCAATTTTCGGGCTTACAGTACACTCATTTATATTGATCAGAATCAATTTCAAATGAGATCATATGATTCTACACATCAATTTACAAAATAATCAGCATTAATCTTGATATGCATGAATATACACTAAATGCGCAATTTTCGGGCTTTCAGTACACTCATTTATATTGCTCAGAATCAATTTTAAATGAGACCGTATGATTCTACACATCAATTTACATAAGAATCAGCATTAATCTTGATATGCATGAAAATACACTAAATGCTCAATTTTCGGGCTTACAGTACACTCATTTATATAGGATTAGAATCAATTTTAAATGAGATCATATGATTCTACACATCAATTTACATAAGAATCAGCATTAATCTT
This sequence comes from Ascarosepion bandense, assembly GCA_037127315.1. Lineage (NCBI taxonomy): Eukaryota > Metazoa > Mollusca > Cephalopoda > Sepiida > Sepiidae > Ascarosepion > Ascarosepion bandense. Next base: position 88,586 of record JBBBDQ010025555.1, read on the forward strand.
GATATGCATGAAAATACACTAAATGCGCAATTTTCGGGCTTTCAGTACACTCATTTATATTGTTCAGAATCAATTTTAATTTAAACCATATGATTCTACACACCAATTTACATAAGAATCAGCATTAATCTTGATATGCAAGAAAATACACTAAATGCGCAATTTTCGGGCTTTAAGTACACTCATTTATATTGCTCAGAATCAATTTTAATTTAAACCATATGAGACTACACATCAATTTACATAAGAATCAGCATTAATCTTGATATGCATGAAAATACACTAAATGCGCAATTTTCCGGCTTTCAGTACACTCATTTATATTGCTCAGAATCAATTTTAAATGAGACCGTATGATTCTACACTTCAATTTACATAAGAATCAGCATTAATCTTGATATGCATGAAAATACACTAAATGCGCAATTTTCGGGCTTACAGTACACTCATTTATATTGATCAGAATGAATTTTAAATGAGACCATATGATTCTACACATCAATTTACATAAGAATCAGCATTAATCTTGATATGCATGAAAATACACTAAATGCGCAATTTTCGTGCTTTCAGTACACTCATTTATATTGCTCAGGATCAAGTTTAAATGACACCATATGATTCTACACATCAATTTACATAAGAATCAGCATTAATCTTGATATGCTTGAAAATACACTAAATGCGCAATTTTCCGGCTTTCAGTACACTCATTTATGTCGCTCGGAGTCAATTTTAAATGGGACCATATGATTCTACACACCAATTTACATAAGAATCTGCATTAATCTTGATATGCATGAAAATACACTAAATGCGCAATTTTCCGGCTTTCAGTACACTCATTTATGTCGCTCGGAGTCAATTTTAAATGGGACCATATGATTCTACACACCAATTTACATAAGAATCAGCATTAATCTTGATATGCATGAAAATACACTAAATGCGCAATTTTCCGGCTTTCAGTACACTCATTTATATTGCTCAGAATCAATTTTAAATAAGACCTTATGATTCTTCACATCAATTTACCTAAGAATCAGCATTAATCTTGATATGCATGAAAATACACTAAATGCGCAATATTCCGGCTTACAGGACACTCATTTATATTGCTCAGAATCAATTTTAAATGAGACCATATGATTCTACACATCAATTTACATAAGAATCAGCATTAATCTTGATATGCATGAAAATACACTAAATGCGCAATTTTCGGGCTTACAGTACACTTATTTATATTGCTCAGAATCAATTTTAAATGAGACCATATGATTCTACACATCAATTTACATAAGAATCAGCATTAATCTTGATATGCATGAAAATATACACAATGCGCAATTTTCGGGCTTTCAGTCCACTCATTTATATTGCTCAGGATCAATTTGAAATGAGACCATATGATTCTACACATCAATTTACATAAGAATCAGCATTAATCTTGATATGCATGAAAATACACTAAATGTGCAATTTTCGGGCTTTCAGTACACTCATTTATATTGCTCAGAATCAATTTTAAATGATATTATATGATTCTACACAACAATTTACATGAGAATCAGCATTAATCTTGATATGCATGAAAATACATTAAATGCGCAATTTTCGGGCTTTCGGTACATTAATTTATATTGCTCAGAATCAATTTTAAATGAAACCATATGATTCTACACATCAATTTACATAAGAATCAGCATTAATCTTGATATGCATGAAAATACACTAAATGCTCAATTTTCGGGCTTACAGTACACTCATTTATATTGATCAGAATCAATTTCAAATGAGATCATATGATTCTACACATCAATTTACAAAATAATCAGCATTAATCTTGATATGCATTAAAATACACTAAATGCGCAGTTTTTGATATTTCAGTACACTCATTTATATTGATCAGAATCAATTTTAAATGAGACCATATGATTCTACACATCAATTTACATAAGAATCAGCATTAATCTTGATATGCATGAAAATACACTAAATGCGCAATTTTCGTGCTTTCAGTACACTCATTTATATTGCTCAGAATCAATTTTAAATGAGACCATATGATTCTACACATCAATTTACATAAGAATCAGCATTAATCTTGATATGCATGAAAATACACTTAATGCACAACATTCCAGCTTTCAGTACACTCATTTATATTGCTCAGAATCAATTTTAAATGAGACCGTATGATTCTACACATCAATTTACATAAGAATCAGTATTAATCTTGATATGCATGAAAATACATTAATGCGCAATTTTTGGGCTTTAAGTACACTCATTTATATTGCTCAGAATCAATTTTAAATGAAACCATATGATTCTACACATCAATTTACATAGGAATCAGCATTAATCTTGATATGCATGAAAATACAGTAAATGCGCAGTTTTTGGTCTTTCAGAAAAACTCATTTATATTGATCAGAATCAATTTTAAACGATACCATATGATTCTACACATCAATTTACATAAGAATCAGCATTAATCTTGATATGCATGAAAATACTCTAAATGCGCAATTTTCGGGCTTTCAGCACACTCATTTATATTGCTGAGAATCAATTTTAAATGAGACCATATGATTCTACACATCAATTTACATAAGAATCAGCATTAATCTTGATATGCATGAAAATACACTAAATGCGGAGTTTTTGATATTTCAGTACACTCATTTATATTGATCAGAATCAATTTTAAATGAGACCATATGATTCTACACATCAATTTACATAAGAATCAGCATTAATCTTGATATGCATGAAAATACACTAAATGCGCAATTTTCGGGCTTTCAGTACACTCATTTATATTGCTCAGAATCAATTTTAAATGAGAACATATGATTCTTCACATCAATTTACATAAGAATCAGCATTAATCTTGATATGCATAAAAATACACTAAATGCGCAATTTTCGGGCTTTCAGTACACTCATTTATATTGCTCAGAGTCAATTGTAAATGAAACCATATGATTCTACATATCAATTTACATAAGAATCAGCATTAATCTTGATATGCATGAAAATACACTAAATGCCCAATTTTCGGGCTTTCAGCACACTCATTTATATTGCTCAGAATCAATTTTAAATGAGACCATATGATTCCACACATCAATTTACATAAGAATCAGCATTAATCTTGATATGCATGAAAATACACTAAATGCGCAATTTTCGCGCTTTCAGTACACTCATTTATATTGTTCTGACTCAATTTTATATGAGACCGTATGATTCTACACATCAATTTACATAAGAATCAGCATTAATCTTGATATGCATGAAAATACACTAAATGCGCAATGTTCAGGCTTTCGGTACACTCATTTATATTGCTCAGAATCAATTTTAAATGAGACCGTATGATTCTACACATCAATTTACATAAGAATCAGCATTAATCTTGATATGCATGAAAATACACTAAATGCGTAGTGTTTGGTCTTTCAGTACAGTCATTTATATTGCTCAGAATCAATTTTAAATGAGACCACATGATTCTACACATCAATTTACATAAGAATCAGCATTAATCTTGATATGCATGAAAATACACTAAATGCGCAATTTTCGGGCTTTCAGTACACTCATTTGTATTGCTCAGAATAAATTTTAAATGAGACCATATGATTCTACATATCAATTTACATAAGAATCAGCATTAATCTTGATATGCATGAAAATACACTAAATGCGCAATTTTCGGGCTTTCAGTACACTCATTTATATTGCTCAGAGTCAATTTTAAATGAGACCGTATGATTCTACACATCAATTTACATAAGAATCAGCATTAATCTTGATATGCATGAAAATACACTAAATGCGCAGTTTTTGATATTTCAGTACACTCATTTATATTGATCAGAATCAATTTTAAATGAGACCATATGATTCTACACATCAATTTACATAAGAATCAGCAATAATCTTGATATGCATGAAAATACACTAAATGCGCAATTTTCGGGCTTTCCGTACACTCATTTATATTGCTCAGAATCAATTTTAAATGAGACCATATGATTCTACACATCAATTTACATAAGAATCAGCATTAATCTTGATATGCATGAAAATACACTAAATGCGCAATTTTCGGGCTTTCAGTACACTCATTTATATTGCTCAGAATAAATTTTAAATGAAACCATATGATTCTACATATCAATTTACATAAGAATCAGCATTAATCTTGATATGCATGAAAATACACTAAATGCGCAATTTTCGGGCTTTCAGTACACTCATTTATGTTGCTCAGAGTCAATTTTAAATGAGACCGTATGATTCTAAACATCAATTTACATATGAATCAGCATTAATCTGGATATGCATGAAAATACACTAAATGCGCAGTGTTTGGTCTTTCAGTACAGTCATTTATATTGCTCAGAATCAATTTTAATTGAAAACATATGATTCTACACATCAATTTACATAAGAATCAGCATTAATCTTGATATGCATGAAAATACACTAAATGCGCAATTTTCGGGCTTTCAGTACACTCATTTATATTGCTCGGAATCAATTTTAAATGAGACCATATGATTCTACACATCAATTTACATAAGAATCAGCATTAATCTTGATATGCATGAAAATACATTAATGCGCAATTTTCGGGCTTTCAGCACACTCATTTATATTCCTCAGAATCAATTTTAAATGAGACCATATGATTCTACACATCAATTTACATAAGAATCAGCATTAATCTTGATATGCATGAAAATACACTAAATGCGCAATTTTCGGTCTTTTAGTACACTCATTTATATTGCTCAGAATCAATTTTAAATGAAACCATATGATTCTACACATGAATTTACATAAGAATCAGCATTAATCTTGATATGCATGAAAATACACTAAATGCGCAATTTTCGGGCTTTCTGTACACTCATTTATATTGCTCAGAATCAATTTTAAATGAGACCGTATGATTCTACACATCAATTTACATAATAATCAGCATTAATCTTGATATGCATGAAAATACACTAAATGCGCAGTTTTTGATATTTCAGTACACTCATTTATATTGATCAGAATCAATTTTAAATGAGACCATATGATTCTACACATCAATTTACATAAGAATCAGCATTAATCTTGATATGCATGAAAATACACTAAATGCGCAATTTTCGGGCTTTCAGTACACTCATTTATATTGCTCAGAATAAATTTTAAATGAAACCATATGATTCTACATATCAATTTACATAAGAATCAGCATTAATCTTGATATGCATGAAAATACACTAAATGCGCAATTTTCGGGCTTTCAGTACACTCATTTATATTGCTCAGAGTCAATTTTAAATGAGACCGTATGATTCTACACATCAATTTACATAAGAATCAGCATTAATCTTGATATGCATGAAAATACACTAAATGCGCAGTTTTTGATATTTCAGTACACTCATTTATATTGATCAGAATCAATTTTAAATGAGACCATATGATTCTACACATCAATTTACATAAGAATCAGCATTAATCTTGATATGCATGAAAATACACTAAATGCGCAATTTTCGGGCTTTCAGTACACTCATTTATATTACTCAGAATCAATTTTAATTGAAACCATATGATTCTACACATGAATTTACATAAGAATCAGCATTAATCTTGATATGCATGAAAATACACTAAATGCGCAATATTCGGGCTTACAGTACACTCATTTTTATTGATCAGAAACAATTTTAAATGAGACCATATGATTCTACAAATCAATTTACATAAGAATCAGCATTAATCTTGATATGCATGAAAATACACTAAATGCGCAATTTTCCGGCTTTCAGTACACTCATTTATATTGCTCAGAATCAATTTTAAATGAGACCATATGATTCTACACATCAATTTACATAAGAATCAGCATTAATCTTGATATGCATGAAAATACACTAAATGCGCAATTTTCGGTCTTTTAGTACACTCATTTATATTGCTCAGAATCAATTTTAAATGAAACCATATGATTCTACACATCAATTTACATAAGAATCAGCATTAATCTTGATATGCATGAAAATACACTAAATGCGCAATTTTCGGGCTTTCAGTACACTCATTTATATTGCTCAGAATCAATTTTAAATGAGACCGTATGATTCTACACATCAATTTACATAATAATCAGCATTAATCTTGATATGCATGAAAATACACTAAATGCGCAGTTTTTGATATTTCAGTACACTCATTTATATTGATCAGAATCAATTTTAAATGAGACCATATGATTCTACACAACAATTTACATAAGAATCAGCATTAATCTTGATATGCATGAAAATACACTAAATGCACAATTTTCGGGCTTTCAGTACACTCATTTATATTGCTCAGAATCAATTTTAAATGAGACCATATGATTCTACACATCAATTTACATAAGAATCAGCATTAATCTTGATATGCATGAAAATACACTAAATGCGCAATTTTCGGGCTTTCAGTACACTCATTTATATTGCTCAGAATAAATTTTAAATGAAACCATATGATTCTACATATCAATTTACATAAGAATCAGCATTAATCTTGATATGCATGAAAATACACTAAATGCGCAATTTTCCGGCTTTCAGTACACTCATTTATATTGCTCAGAATCAATTTTAAATGAGACCATATGATTCTACACATCAATTTACATAAGAATCAGCATTAATCTTGATATGCATGAAAATACACTAAATGCGCAATTTTCGGTCTTTTAGTACACTCATTTATATTGCTCAGAATCAATTTTAAATGAAACCATATGATTCTACACATCAATTTACATAAGAATCAGCATTAATCTTGATATGCATGAAAATACACTAAATGCGCAATTTTCGGGCTTTCAGTACACTCATTTATATTGCTCAGAATCAATTTTAAATGAGACCGTATGATTCTACACATCAATTTACATAATAATCAGCATTAATCTTGATATGCATGAAAATACACTAAATGCGCAGTTTTTGATATTTCAGTACACTCATTTATATTGATCAGAATCAATTTTAAATGAGACCATATGATTCTACACAACAATTTACATAAGAATCAGCATTAATCTTGATATGCATGAAAATACACTAAATGCGCAATTTTCGGGCTATCAGTACACTCATTTATATTGCTCAGAATCAATTTTAAATGAGACCATATGATTCTACACATCAATTTACATAAGAATCAGCATTAATCTTGATATGCATGAAAATACACTAAATGCGCAATTTTCGGGCTTTCAGTACACTCATTTATATTGCTCAGAATAAATTTTAAATGAGGCCATATGATTCTACATATCAATTTACATAAGAATCAGCATTAATCTTGATATGCATGAAAATACACTAAATGCGCAATTTTCGGGCTTTCAGTACACTCATTTATATTGCTCAGAGTCAATTTTAAATGAGACCGTATGTTTCTACACATCAATTTACATAAGAATCAGCATTAATCTTGATATGCATGAAAATACACTAAATACGCAGTTTTTGGACTTTCAGTACACTCATTTATATTGATCAGAATCAATTTCAAATGAGACCATATGATTCTACACATCAATTTACATAAGAATCAGCAATAATCTTGATATGCATGAAAATACACAAAATGCGCAATTTTCCGGCTTTCAGTACACTCATTTATATTGCTCAGAATCAATTTTAAATGAGACCATATGATTCTACACATCAATTTACATAAGAATCAGCATTAATCTTGATATGCATGAAAATACACTAAATGCGCAATTTTCGGGCTTTCAGTACACTCATTTATATTACTCAGAATCAATTTTAATTGAAACCATATGATTCTACACATGAATTTACATAAGAATCAGCATTAATCTTGATATGCATGAAAATACACTAAATGCGCAATATTCGGGCTTACAGTACACTCATTTTTATTGATCAGAAACAATTTTAAATGAGACCATATGATTCTACAAATCAATTTACATAAGAATCAGCATTAATCTTGATATGCATGAAAATACACTAAATGCGCAATTTTCCGGCTTTCAGTACACTCATTTATATTGCTCAGAATCAATTTTAAATGAGACCATATGATTCTACACATCAATTTACATAAGAATCAGCATTAATCTTGATATGCATGAAAATACACTAAATGCGCAATTTTCGGTCTTTTAGTACACTCATTTATATTGCTCAGAATCAATTTTAAATGAAACCATATGATTCTACACATCAATTTACATAAGAAACAGCATTAATCTTGATATGCATGAAAATACACTAAATGCGCAATTTTCGGGCTTTCAGTACACTCATTTATATTGCTCAGAATCAATTTTAAATGAGACCGTATGATTCTACACATCAATTTACATAATAATCAGCATTAATCTTGATATGCATGAAAATACACTAAATGCGCAGTTTTTGATATTTCAGTACACTCATTTATATTGATCAGAATCAATTTTAAATGAGACCATATGATTCTACACAACAATTTACATAAGAATCAGCATTAATCTTGATATGCATGAAAATACACTAAATGCACAATTTTCGGGCTTTCAGTACACTCATTTATATTGCTCAGAATCAATTTTAAATGAGACCATATGATTCTACACATCAATTTACATAAGAATCAGCATTAATCTTGATATGCATGAAAATACACTAAATGCGCAATTTTCGGGCTTTCAGTACACTCATTTATATTGCTCAGAATAAATTTTAAATGAAACCATATGATTCTACATATCAATTTACATAAGAATCAGCATTAATCTTGATATGCATGAAAATACACTAAATGCGCAATTTTCGGGCTTTCAGTACACTCATTTATATTGCTCAGAGTCAATTTTAAATGAGACCGTATGATTCTACACATCAATTTACATAAGAATCAGCATTAATCTTGATATGCATGAAAATACACTAAATGCGCAGTTTTTGATATTTCAGTACACTCATTTATATTGATCAGAATCAATTTTAAATGAGACCATATGATTCTACACATCAATTTACATAAGAATCAGCATTAATCTTGATATGCATGAAAATACACTAAATGCGCAATTTTCCCGCTTTCAGTACACTCATTTATATTGCTCAGAATCAATTTTAATTGAAACCATATGATTCTACACATCAATTTACATAAGAATCAGCATTAATCTTGATATGCATGAAAATACACTAAATGCGCAATTTTCGGGCTTTCAGTACACTCATTTATATTGCTCAGAATAAATTTTAAATGAAACCATATGATTCTACATATCAATTTACATAAGAATCAGCATTAATCTTGATATGCATGAAAATACACTAAATGCGCAATTTTCGGGCTTTCAGTACACTCATTTATATTGCTCAGAGTCAATTTTAAATGAGACCGTATGATTCTAAACATCAATTTACATATGAATCAGCATTAATCTGGATATGCATGAAAATACACTAAATGCGCAGTGCTTGGTCTTTCAGTACAGTCATTTATATTGCTCAGAATCAATTTTAATTGAAACCATATGATTCTACACATCAATTTACATAAGAATCAGCATTAATCTTGATATGCATGAAAATACACTAAATGCGCAATATTCGGGCTTACAGTACACTCATTTATATTGATCAGAAACAATTTTAAATGAGACCATATGATTCTACAAATCAATTTACATAAGAATCAGCATTAATCTTGATATGCATGAAAATACACTAAATGCGCAATTTTCCGGCTTTCAGTACACTCATTTATATTGCTCAGAATCAATTTTAAATGAGACCATATGATTCTACACATCAATTTACATAAGAATCAGCATTAATCTTGATATGCATGAAAATACACTAAATGCCCAATTTTCGGTCTTTTAGTACACTCATTTATATTGCTCAGAATCAATTTTAAATGAAACCATATGATTCTACACATCAATTTACATAAGAATCAGCATTAATCTTGATATGCATGAAAATACACTAAATGCGCAATTTTCGGGCTTTCAGTACACTCATTTATATTGCTCAGAATCAATTTTAAATGAGACCGTATGATTCTACACATCAATTTACATAATAATCAGCATTAATCTTGATATGCATGAAAATACACTAAATGCGCAGTTTTTGATATTTCAGTACACTCATTTATATTGATCAGAATCAATTTTAAATGAGACCATATGATTCTACACAACAATTTACATAAGAATCAGCATTAATCTTGATATGCATGAAAATACACTAAATGCGCAATTTTCGGGCTTTCAGTACACTCATTTATATTGCTCAGAATCAATTTTAAATGAGACCATATGATTCTACACATCAATTTACATAAGAATCAGCATTAATCTTGATATGCATGAAAATACACTAAATGCGCAATTTTCGGGCTTTCAGTACACTCATTTATATTGCTCAGAATAAATTTTAAATGAGGCCATATGATTCTACATATCAATTTACATAAGAATCAGCATTAATCTTGATATGCATGAAAATACACTAAATGCGCAATTTTCGGGCTTTCAGTACACTCATTTATATTGCTCAGAGTCAATTTTAAATGAGACCGTATGTTTCTACACATCAATTTACATAAGAATCAGCATTAATCTTGATATGCATGAAAATACACTAAATGCGCAGTTTTTGGACTTTCAGTACACTCATTTATATTGATCAGAATCAATTTCAAATGAGACCATATGATTCTACACATCAATTTACATAAGAATCAGCAATAATCTTGATATGCATGAAAATACACAAAATGCGCAATTTTCCGGCTTTCAGTACACTCATTTATATTGCTCAGAATCAATTTTAAATGAGACCATATGATTCTACACATCAATTTACATAAGAATCAGCATTAATCTTGATATGCATGAAAATACACTAAATGCGCAATTTTCGGGCTTTCAGTACACTCATTTATATTGCTCAGAGTCAATTTTAAATGAGACCGTATGATTCTAAACATCAATTTACATATGAATCAGCATTAATCTGGATATGCATGAAAATACACTAAATGCGCCGTGTTTGGTCTTTCAGTACAGTCATTTATATTGCTCAGAATCAATTTTAATTGAAACCATATGATTCTACACATCAATTTACATAAGAATCAGCATTAATCTTGATATGCATGAAAATACACTAAATGCGCAATTTTCGGGCTTTCAGTACACTCATTTATATTGCTCAGAATCAATTTTAAATGAGACCATATGATTCTACACATCAATTTACATAAGAATCAGCATTAATCTTGATATGCATGAAAATACACTAAATGCGCAATTTTCGGGCTTTCAGTACACTCATTTATATTGCTCAGAATCAATTTTAAATGAGACCGTATGATTCTACACATCAATTTACATAATAATCAGCATTAATCTTGATATGCATGAAAATACACTAAATGCGCAGTTTTTGATATTTCAGTACACTCATTTATATTGATCAGAATCAATTTTAAATGAGACCATATGATTCTACACAACAATTTACATAAGAATCAGCATTAATCTTGATATGCATGAAAATACACTAAATGCGCAATTTTCGGGCTTTCAGTACACTCATTTATATTGCTCAGAATCAATTTTAAATGAGACCATATGATTCTACACATCAATTTACATAAGAATCAGCATTAATCTTGATATGCATGAAAATACACTAAATGCGCAATTTTCGGGCTTTCAGTACACTCATTTATATTGCTCAGAATAAATTTTAAATGAGGCCATATGATTCTACATATCAATTTACATAAGAATCAGCATTAATCTTGATATGCATGAAAATACACTAAATGCGCAATTTTCGGGCTTTCAGTACACTCATTTATATTGCTCAGAGTCAATTTTAAATGAGACCGTATGTTTCTACACATCAATTTACATAAGAATCAGCATTAATCTTGATATGCATGAAAATACACTAAATGCGCAGTTTTTGGACTTTCAGTACACTCATTTATATTGATCAGAATCAATTTCAAATGAGACCATATGATTCTACACATCAATTTACATAAGAATCAGCAATAATCTTGATATGCATGAAAATACACAAAATGCGCAATTTTCCGGCTTTCAGTACACTCATTTATATTGCTCAGAATCAATTTTAATTGAAACCATATGATTCTACACATCAATTTACATAAGAATCAGCATTAATCTTGATATGCATGAAAATACACTAAATGCGCAATTTTCGGGCTTTCAGTACACTCATTTATATTGCTCAGAATCAATTTTAAATGAGACCATATGATTCTACACATCAATTTACATAAGAATCAGCATTAATCTTGATATGCATGAAAATACACTAAATGCGCAATATTCGGGCTTACAGTACACTCATTTATATTGATCAGAATCAATTTTAAATGAGACCATATGATTCTACAAATCAATTTACATTAGAATCAGTATTAATCTTGATATGCATGAAAATACACTAAATGCGCAATTTTCCGGCTTTCAGTACACTCATTTATATTGCTCAGAATCAATTTTAATTGAAACCATATGATTCTACACATCAATTTACATAAGAATCAGCATTAATCTTGATATGCATGAAAATACACTAAATGCGCAATTTTCGGGCTTTCAGTACACTCATTTATATTGCTCAGAATAAATTTTAAATGAAACCATATGATTCTACATATCAATTTACATAAGAATCAGCATTAATCTTGATATGCATGAAAATACACTAAATGCGCAATTTTCGGGCTTTCAGTACACTCATTTATATTGCTCAGAGTCAATTTTAAATGAGACCGTATGATTCTAAACATCAATTTACATATGAATCAGCATTAATCTGGATATGCATGAAAATACACTAAATGCGCAATTTTCGGTCTTTTAGTACACTCATTTATATTGCTCAGAATCAATTTTAAATGAAATCATATGATTCTACACATCAATTTACATAAGAATCAGCATTAATCTTGATATGCATGAAAATACACTAAATGCGCAATTTTCGGGCTTTCAGTACACTCATTTATATTGCTCAGAATCAATTTTAAATGAGACCGTATGATTCTACACATCAATTTACATAATAATCAGCATTAATCTTGATATGCATGAAAATACACTAAATGCGCAGTTTTTGATATTTCAGTACACTCATTTATATTGATCAGAATCAATTTTAAATGAGACCATATGATTCTACACATCAATTTACATAAGAATCAGCATTAATCTTGATATGCATGAAAATACACTAAATGCGCAATTTTCGGGCTTTCAGTACACTCATTTATATTGCTCAGAATAAATTTTAAATGAGGCCATATGATTCTACATATCAATTTACATAAGAATCAGCATTAATCTTGATATGCATGAAAATACACTAAATGCGCAATTTTCGGGCTTTCAGTACACTCATTTATATTGCTCAGAGTCAATTTTAAATGAGACCGTATGTTTCTACACATCAATTTACATAAGAATCAGCATTAATCTTGATATGCATGAAAATACACTAAATGCGCAGTTTTTGGACTTTCAGTACACTCATTTATATTGATCAGAATCAATTTCAAATGGGACCATATGATTCTACACATCAATTTACATAAGAATCAGCAATAATCTTGATATGCATGAAAATACACAAAATGCGCAATTTTCCGGCTTTCAGTACACTCATTTATATTGCTCAGAATCAATTTTAAATGAGACCATATGATTCTACAAATCAATTTACATAAGAATCAGCATTAATCTTGATATGCATGAAAATACACTAAATGCGCAATTTTCCGGCTTTCAGTACACTCATTTATATTGCTCAGAATAAATTTTAAATGAAACCATATGATTCTACATATCAATTTACATAAGAATCAGCATTAATCTTGATATGCATGAAAATACACTAAATGCGCAATTTTCGGGCTTTCAGTACACTCATTTATATTGCTCAGAGTCAATTTTAAATGAGACCGTATGATTCTAAACATCAATTTACATATGAATCAGCATTAATCTGGATATGCATGAAAATACACTAAATGCGCCGTGTTTGGTCTTTCAGTACAGTCATTTATATTGCTCAGAATCAATTTTAATTGAAACCATATGATTCTACACATCAATTTACATAAGAATCAGCATTAATCTTGATATGCATGAAAATACACTAAATGCGCAATTTTCGGGCTTTCAGTACACTCATTTATATTGCTCGGAATCAATTTTAAATGAGACCATATGATTCTACACATCAATTTACATAAGAATCAGCATTAATCTTGATATGCATGAAAATACACTAAATGCGCAATATTCGGGCTTACAGTACACTCATTTATATTGATCAGAATCAATTTTAAATGAGACCATATGATTCTACAAATCAATTTACATTAGAATCAGTATTAATCTTGATATGCATGAAAATACACTAAATGCGCAATTTTCCGGCTTTCAGTACACTCATTTATATTGCTCAGAATCAATTTGAAATGAGACCATATGATTCTACACATCAATTTACATAAGAATCAGCATTAATCTTGATATGCATGAAAATACACTAAATGCGCAAATTTCGGGCTTTCAGTACACTCATTTATATTGCTCAGAATCAATTTTAAATGTAACCATATGATTCTACACATCAATTTACATAAGAATCAGCATTAATCTTGATATGCATGAAAATACACTAAATGCGCAAATTTCGGGCTTTCAGTACACTCATTTATATTGCTCAGAATCAATTTTAAATGAAACCATATGATTCTACACATCAATTTACATAAGAATCAGCATTAATCTTGATATGCATGAAAATACACTAAATGCGCAATTTTCGGGCTTTCAGTACACTCATTTATATTGCTCAGAGTCAATTTTAAATGAGACCGTATGATTCTAAACATCAATTTACATATGAATCAGCATTAATCTGGATATGCATGAAAATACACTAAATGCGCCGTGTTTGGTCTTTCAGTACAGTCATTTATATTGCTCAGAATCAATTTTAATTGAAACCATATGATTCTACACATCAATTTACATAAGAATCAGCATTAATCTTGATATGCATGAAAATACACTAAATGCGCAATTTTCGGGCTTTCAGTACACTCATTTATATTGCTCGGAATCAATTTTAAATGAGACCATATGATTCTACACATCAATTTACATAAGAATCAGCATTAATCTTGATATGCATGAAAATACACTAAATGCGCAATATTCGGGCTTAGAGTACACTCATTTATATTGCTCAGAATCAATTTTAAATGAGACCATATGATTCTACAAATCAATTTACATTAGAATCAGTATTAATCTTGATATGCATGAAAATACACTAAATGCGCAATTTTCCGGCTTTCAGTACACTCATTTATATTGCTCAGAATCAATTTTAATTGAAACCATATGATTCTACACATCAATTTACATAAGAATCAGCATTAATCTTGATATGCATGAAAATACACTAAATGCGCAATTTTCGGGCTTTCAGTACACTCATTTATATTGCTCAGAATAAATTTTAAATGAAACCATATGATTCTACATATCAATTTACATAAGAATCAGCATTAATCTTGATATGCATGAAAATACACTAAATGCGCAATTTTCGGGCTTTCAGTACACTCATTTATATTGCTCAGAGTCAATTTTAAATGAGACCGTATGATTCTAAACATCAATTTACATATGAATCAGCATTAATCTGGATATGCATGAAAATACACTAAATGCGCAATTTTCGGTCTTTTAGTACACTCATTTATATTGCTCAGAATCAATTTTAAATGAAATCATATGATTCTACACATCAATTTACATAAGAATCAGCATTAATCTTGATATGCATGAAAATACACTAAATGCGCAATTTTCGGGCTTTCAGTACACTCATTTATATTGCTCAGAATCAATTTTAAATGAGACCGTATGATTCTACACATCAATTTACATAATAATCAGCATTAATCTTGATATGCATGAAAATACACTAAATGCGCAGTTTTTGATATTTCAGTACACTCATTTATATTGATCAGAATCAATTTTAAATGAGACCATATGATTCTACACATCAATTTACATAAGAATCAGCATTAATCTTGATATGCATGAAAATACACTAAATGCGCAATTTTCGGGCTTTCAGTACACTCATTTATATTGCTCAGAATAAATTTTAAATGAGGCCATATGATTCTACATATCAATTTACATAAGAATCAGCATTAATCTTGATATGCATGAAAGTACACTAAATGCGCAATTTTCGGGCTTTCAGTACACTCATTTATATTGCTCAGAGTCAATTTTAAATGAGACCGTATGTTTCTACACATCAATTTACATAAGAATCAGCATTAATCTTGATATGCATGAAAATACACTAAATGCGCAGTTTTTGGACTTTCAGTACACTCATTTATATTGATCAGAATCAATTTCAAATGGGACCATATGATTCTACACATCAATTTACATAAGAATCAGCAATAATCTTGATATGCATGAAAATACACAAAATGCGCAATTTTCCGGCTTTCAGTACACTCATTTATATTGCTCAGAATCAATTTTAAATGAGACCATATGATTCTACAAATCAATTTACATAAGAATCAGCATTAATCTTGATATGCATGAAAATACACTAAATGCGCAATTTTCCGGCTTTCAGTACACTCATTTATATTGCTCAGAATCAATTTTAAATGAAACCATATGATTCTACATATCAATTTACATAAGAATCAGCATTAATCTTGATATGCATGAAAATACACTAAATGCGCAATTTTCGGGCTTTCAGTACACTCATTTATATTGCTCAGAGTCAATTTTAAATGAGACCGTATGATTCTAAACATCAATTTACATATGAATCAGCATTAATCTGGATATGCATGAAAATACACTAAATGCGCCGTGTTTGGTCTTTCAGTACAATCATTTATATTGCTCAGAATCAATTTTAATTGAAACCATATGATTCTACACATCAATTTACATAAGAATCAGCATTAATCTTGATATGCATGAAAATACACTAAATGCGCAATTTTCGGGCTTTCAGTACACTCATTTATATTGCTCGGAATCAATTTTAAATGAGACCATATGATTCTACACATCAATTTACATAAGAATCAGCATTAATCTTGATATGCATGAAAATACACTAAATGCGCAATATTCGGGCTTACAGTACACTCATTTATATTGATCAGAATCAATTTTAAATGAGACCATATGATTCTACAAATCAATTTACATTAGAATCAGTATTAATCTTGATATGCATGAAAATACACTAAATGCGCAATTTTCCGGCTTTCAGTACACTCATTTATATTGCTCAGAATCAATTTGAAATGAGACCATATGATTCTACACATCAATTTACATAAGAATCAGCATTAATCTTGATATGCATGAAAATACACTAAATGCGCAAATTTCGGGCTTTCAGTACACTCATTTATATTGCTCAGAATCAATTTTAAATGTAACCATATGATTCTACACATCAATTTACATAAGAATCAGCATTAATCTTGATATGCATGAAAATACACTAAATGCGCAAATTTCGGGCTTTCAGTACACTCATTTATATTGCTCAGAATCAATTTTAAATGAAACCATATGATTCTACACATCAATTTACATAAGAATCAGCATTAATCTTGATATGCATGAAAATACACTAAATGCGCAATTTTCGGGCTTTCAGTACACTCATTTATATTGCTCAGAATCAATTTTAAATGAAACCATATGATTCTACACATCAATTTACATAAGAATCAGCATTAATCTTGATATGCATGAAAATACACTAAATGCGCAATTTTCGGGCTTTCAGTACACTCATTTATATTGCTCAGAATCAATTTTAAATGAGACCGTATGATTCTACACATCAATTTACATAAGAATCAGCATTAATCTTGATATGCATGAAAATACACTAAATACGCAGTTTTTGATATTTCAGTACACTCATTTATATTGATCAGAATCAATTTTAAATGAGACCATATGATTCTACACATCAATTTACATAAGAATCAGCATTAATCTTGATATGCATGAAAATACACTAAATGCGCAATTTTCCGGCTTTCAGTACACTCATTTATATTGCTCAGAATCAATTTTAAATGAGACCATATGATTCTACATATCAATTTACATAAGAATCAGCATTAATCTTGATATGCATGAAAATACACTAAATGCGCAATTTTGGGGCTTTCAGTACACTCATTTATATTGCTCAGAATCAATTTTAAATGAAACCATCTGATTCTACATGTCAATTTACATAAGAATCAGCATTAATCTTGATATGCATGAAAATACACTAAATGCGCAATTTTCGTGCTTTCAGTACACTCATTTATATTGCTCAGAATCAATTTTATATGAGACCGTATGATTCTACACATCAATTTACCTATGAATCAGCATTAATCTGGATATGCATGAAAATACACTAAATGCGCAGTGTTTGGTCTTTCAGTACAGTCATTTATATTGCTCATAATCAATTTTAATTGAAACCATATGATTCTACACATCAATTTACATAAGAATCAGCATTAATCTTGATATGCATGAAAATACACTAAATGCGCAATTTTCGGGCTTTCAGTACACTCATTTATATTGCTCGGAATCAATTTAAATGAGACCATATGATTCTACATATCAATTTACATAAGAATCAGCATTAATCTTGATATGCATGAAAATAGACTAAATGCGCAATTTTCGGGCTTTCAGTACACTCATTTATATTACTCAGAATCAATTTTAAATGAGACCATATGATTCTACACATCAATTTACATAAGAATCAGCATTAATCTTGATATGCATTAAAATACACTAAATGCGCAATTTTCGGGCTTAGAATACACTCATTTATATTGCTCAGAATTAATTTTAAATGAAACAATATGAGACCATATAATTCTACACACCAATTTACATAAGAATCTGCATTAATCTTGATATGCATGAAAATACACTAAATGCGCAATTTTCCCGCTTTCAGTACACTCATTTATATTGCTCAGAATCATATTTAAATGAGACCATATCATTCTACACATCAATTTGCATAAGAATCAGCATTAATCTAGATATGCATGAAAATACACTAAATGCGCAATTTTCGGGCTTTCAGTACACTCATTTATATTGCTCAGAATCAATTTTAAATGAAACCATATGATTCTACACATCAATTTACATAAGAATCAGCATTAATCTTGATATGCATGAAAATACACTAAATGCGCAATTTTCGGGCTTTCAGTACACTCATTTATATTGCTCAGAATCAATTTTAAATGAGACCGTATGATTCTACACATCAATTTACATAAGAATCAGCATTAATCTTGATATGCATGAAAATACACTAAATGCGCAGTTTTTGATATTTCAGTACACTCATTTCTATTGATCAGAATCAATTTTAATGAGACCATATGATTCTACACATCAATTTACATAAGAATCAGCATTAATCTTTATATGCATGAAAATACATTAATGCTCAATTTTCGGGCTTTCAGTACACTCATTTATATTGCTCAGAATCAATTTTAAATGAGACCATATGATTCTACACATCAATTTACATAAGAATCAGCATTAATCTTGATATGCATGAAAATACACTAAATGCGCAATTTTCGGGCTTTCAGTACACTCATTTATATTGCTCAGAATCAATTTTAAATGAGACCGTATGATTCTACACATCAATTTACATATGAATCATCATTAATCTGGATATGCATGAAAATACACTAAATGCGCAGTGTTTGGTCTTACAGTACAGTCATTTATATTGCTCAGAATCAATTTTAATTGAAACCATATGATTCTACACATCAATTTACATAAGAATCAGCATTAATCTTGATATGCATGAAAATACACTAAATGCGCAATTTTCGGGCTTTCAGTACACTCATTTATTTAGCTCCGAATCAATTTTAAATGAGACCATATGATTCTACACATCAATTTACATAAGAATCAGCATTAATCTTGATATGCATGAAAATACACTAAATGCGCAAATTTCGCTCTTTCAGTACACTCATTTATATTACTCAGAATCAATTTTAAATGAGACCATATGATTCTACACATCAATTTACATAAGAATCAGCATTAATCTTGATATGCATGAAAATACACTAAATGAGCAATTTTCCGGCTTTCAGTACACTCATTTATATTGCTCAGAATGAATTTTAAATGAGACCATATGATTCTACACATCAATTTTCATAAGAATCAGCATTAATCTTGATATGCATGAAAATACACTAAATGCGCAATTTTCGGGCTTTCAGTACACTTATTTAAATTGCTCAGAATCAATTTTAAATGAAACCATATGATTATACACATCAATTTAAATAAGAATCAGCATTAATCTTGATATGCATGAAAATTCACTAAATGCGCAATTTTCGGGCTTTCAGTACACTCATTTATATTGCTCAGAATCAATTTTAAATGTAACCATATCATTCTACACATCAATTTACATAAGAATTAACATTAATCTTGATATGCATGAAAATACACTAAATGCGCAAATTTCGGGCTTTCAGTACACTCATTTATATTGCTCAGAATCAATTTTAAATGTAACCATATGATTCTATACATCAATTTACATAAGAATCAGCATTAATCTTGATATGCATGAAAATACACTAAATGCGCAGTTTTTGGACTTTCAGTACACTCATTTATATTGATCAGAATCAATTTTAAATGAGACCATATGATTCTACACATCAATTTACATAAGAATCATCATTAATCTTGATATGCATGAAAATACACTAAATGAGCAATTTTCGGGCTTTCAGCACACTCATTTATATTGCTCAGAATCAATTTTAAATGAGACCATATGATTCTACACATTATTTTACATAAGAATCAGCATTAATCTTGATATGCATGAAAATACACTAAATGCGCAATTTTCGGGCTTTCAGTACACTCATTTATATTGCTCAGAATCAATTTTAAATGAAATCATATGATTCTACACATCAATTTACATAAGAAGAAGCATTAATCTTGATATACATGAAAATACACTAAATGCGCAATTTTCGGGCTTTCACTACACTCATTTATATTGCTCAGAATCAACATTGCGCATTTATTATATTTTCATGCATATCAAGATTAATGCTGATTCTTATGTAAATTGATGTGTGGAATCATATGGTCTCATTTAAAATTGACTCCGAGCGACATAAATGAGTGTACTGAAAGCAAGAATATTGCGCATTTAGTGTATTTTCATGCATATCAAGATTAATGCTGATTCTTATGTAAATTGATGTGTAGAATCATATGGTCTCATTTAAAATTGATTCTGATCAATATAAATGAGTGTACTGAAAGACCAAAACTGCGCATTTAGTGTATTTTCATGCATATCAAGATTAATGCTGATTCTTATGTAAATTGATGTGTAGAATCATATGGTCTCATTTAAAATTGATTCTGAGCAATATAAATGAGTGAACTGAAATCCAGAAAATTGCGCATTTAGTGTATTTTCAGGCATATCAAGATTAATGCTGATTCTTATGTAAATTGATGTGTAGAATCATATGGTCTCATTTAAAATTGAATCCGAGCAATATAAATGAGTGTACTGAAAGCCCGAAAATTGCGCATTTAGTGTATTTTCATGCATATCAAGATTAATGCTGATTCTTATGTAAATTGATGTGTAGAATCATATGGTTTCAATTAAAATTGATTCTGAGCAATATAAATGAGTGTACTGAAAGCCCGAAAATTGCGCATTTATTGTTTTTTCATGCATATCAAGATTAATGCTAATTTCTTATGTAAATTGATGTGTAGAATCATATGGTCTCATATGGTTTCATAGAAAATTGATTCTGAGCAATATAATTGAGTGTACTGAAAGCCCGAAAATTGCGCATTTAGTGTATTTTCATGCATATCAAGATTAATGCTGATTCTTATGTAAATTGATGTGTAGAATCATATGGTCTCATTTAAAATTGATTCTGAGCAATATAAATGAGTGTGCTGAAAGCCCGAATATTGCGCATTTAGTGTATTTTCATGCATATCAAGATTAATGCTGATTCTTATGTAAATTGATGTGTAGAATCATATGGTCTCATTTAACATTGATTCTGATCAATATAAATGAGTGTACTGAAAGACCAAAACTGCGCATTTAGTGTATTTTCATGCATATCAAGATTAATGCTGATTCTTATGTAAATTGATGTGTAGAATCATATGGTCTCATTTAAAATTGATTCTGAGCAATATAAATGAGTGTGCTGAAAGCCCGAATATTGCGCATTTAGTGTATTTTCATGCATATCAAGATTAATGCTGATTCTTATGTAAATTGATGTGTAGAATCATATGGTCTCATTTAACATTGATTCTGATCAATATAAATGAGTGTACTGAAAGTCCAAAAACTGCGCATTTAGTGTATTTTCATGCATATCAAGATTAATGCTGATTCTTATGTAAATTGATGTGTAGAATCATATGGTTACATTTAAAATTGATTCTGAGCAATATAAATGAGTGTAGTGAAAGCCCGAAAATTGCGCATTTAGTGTATTTTCATGCATATCAAGATTAATGCTGCTTCTTATGTAAATTGATGTGTAGAATCATATGATTTCATTTAATATTTCTTCTGAGCAATATAAATGAGTGTACTGAAAGCCCGAAAATTGCGCATTTAGTGTATTTTCATGCATATCAAGATTAATGCTGATTCTTATGTAAATTGATGTGTAGAATCATATGGTCTCATTTAAAATTGATTCTGAGCAATATAAATGAGTGTACTGAAAGCCCGAAAATTGCGCATTTAGTGTATTTTCATGCATATCAAGAATAATGCTGATTATTATGTAAATTGATGTGTAGAATCACATGGTCTCATTTCAAATTGATTCTGAGCAATATAAATGAGTGTGCTGAAAGCCCGAAAATTGCGCATTTAGTGTATTTTCATGCATATCAAGATTAATGCTGATTCTTATGTAAATTGATGTGTAGAATCATATGGTCTAATTTAAAATTGATTCTGATCAATATAAATGAGTGTACTGAAAATCCAAAAACTGCGCATTTAGTGTATTTTCATGCATATCAAGATTAATGCTGATTCTTATGTAAATTGATGTGTAGAATCATATGGTTACATTTAAAATTGATTCTGAGCAATATAAATGAGTGAACTGAAAGCCCGAAATTTGCGCATTTAGTGTATTTTCATGCATATCAAGATTAATGCTGATTCTTATGTAAATTTATGTGTAGAATCATACGGTCTCATTTAAATTGATTCTGAGCAATATAAATGAGTGTACTGAAAGCCCGAAAATTGCGCATTTAGTGTATTTTCATGCATATCAAGATTAATGCTGATTCTTATGTAAATTGATGTGTAGAATCATATGGTTTCAATTAAAATTGATTCTGAGCAATATAAATAAGTGTACTGAAAGCCCAAAAATTGCGCATTTAGTGTATTTTCATGCATATCAATATTAATGCTGATTCTTATGAAAATTGATGTGTAGAATCATATGGTCTCATTGAAAATTCATTCTGAACAATATAAATGAGTGTACTGAAAGCCGGAAAATTGCGCATTTAGTGTATTTTCATGCATATCAAGATTAATGCTGATTCTTATGTAAATTGATGTGTAGAATCATATGGTCTCATTTAAAATTGATTCTGAGTAATATAAATGAGTGTACTGAAAGCCCGAAATTTGCGCATTTAGTGTATTTTCATGCATATCAAGATTAATGCTGATTCTTATGTAAATGATGTGTAGAATCATATGGTCTCATTTAAAATTGATTCCGAGCTAAATAAATGAGTGTACTGAAAGCCCGAATGTTGCACATTTAGTGTATTTTCATGCATATCAAGATTAATGCTGATTCTTATGTAAATTGATGTGTAGAATCATATGGTTTCAATTAAAATTGATTCTGAGGAATATAAATGACTGTACTGAAAGACCAAACACTGCGCATTTAGTGTATTTTCATGCATATCCAGATTAATGATGATTCATATGTAAATTGATGTGTAGAATCATACGGTCTCATTTAAAATTGATTCTGAGCAATATAAATGACTGTACTGAAAGCCCGAAAATTGCGCATTCAGTGTATTTTCATGCATATCAAGATTAATGCTGATTCTTATGTAAATGGATATGTAGAATCATATGGTTTCATTTAAAATTGATTCTGAGCAATATAAATGAGTGTACTGAAAGCCCGAAAATTGCGCATTTAGTGTATTTTCATGCATATCAAGATTAATGCTGATTCTTATGTAAATTGATGTGTAGAATCATATGGTTTCAATTAAAATTGATTCTGAGGAATATAAATGACTGTACTGAAAGACCAAACACTGCGCATTTAGTGTATTTTCATGCATATCCAGATTAATGATGATTCATATGTAAATTGATGTGTAGAATCATACGGTCTCATTTAAAATTGATTCTGAGCAATATAAATGAGTGTACTGAAAGCCCGAAAATTGCGCATTCAGTGTATTTTCATGCATATCAAGATTAATGCTGATTCTTATGTAAATTGATATGTAGAATCATATGGTTTCATTTAAAATTGATTCTGAGCAATATAAATGAGTGTACTGAAGGCCCGAAAATTGCGCATTTAGTGTATTTTCATGCATATCAAGATTAATGCTGATTCTTATGTAAATTGATGTGTAGAATCATATGGTCTCATTTAAAATTGATTCTGAGCAATATAAATGAGTGTACTGAAAGCCCGAAAATTGCGCATTTAGTGTATTTTCATGCATATCAAGATTAATGCTGATTCTTATGTAAATTGATGTGTAGAATCATATGGTTTCAATTAAAATTGATTCTGGGCAATATAAATGAGTTTACTGAAAGCCCGAAAATTGCGCATTTAGTGTATTTTCATGCATATCAAGATTAGTGCTGATTCTTATGTAAATTGATATGTAGAATCATATGGTTTCATTTAAAATTGATTCTGAGCAATATAAATGAGTGTACTGAAAGCCCCAAAATTGCGCATTTAGTGTATTTTCATGCATATCAAGATTAATGCTGATTCTTATGTAAATTGATGTGTAGAATCATATGGTCTCATTTAAAATTGATTCTGAGCAATATAAATGAGTGTACTGAAAGCCCGAAAATTGCGCATTTAGTGTGTTTTCATGCATATCAAGATTAATGCTGATTCTTATGTAAATTGATGTGTAGAATCATATGGTCTCATTTAAAATTGATTCTGATCAATATAAATGAGTGTACTGAAATATCAAAAACTGCGTATTTAGTGTATTTTCATGCATATCAAGATTAATGCTGATTCTTATGTAAATTGATGTGTAGAATCATATGGTTTCAATTAAAATTGATTCTGAGCAATATAAATAAGTGTACTGAAAGCCCAAAAATTGCGCATTTAGTGTATTTTCATGCATATCAATATTAATGCTGATTCTTATGAAAATTGATGTGTAGAATCATATGGTCTCATTGAAAATTCATTCTGAACAATATAAATGAGTGTACTGAAAGCCGGAAAATTGCGCATTTAGTGTATTTTCATGCATATCAAGATTAATGCTGATTCTTATGTAAATTGATGTGTAGAATCATTTGGTCTCATTTAAAATTGATTCTGAGTAATATAAATGAGTGTACTGAAAGCCCGAAATTTGCGCATTTAGTGTATTTTCATGCATATCAAGATTAATGCTGATTCTTATGTAAATTGATGTGTAGAATCATATGGTCTCATTTAAAATTGATTCCGAGCTAAATAAATGAGTGTACTGAAAGCCCGAAAGTTGCGCATTTAGTGTATTTTCATGCATATCAAGATTAATGCTGATTCTTATGTAAATTGATGTGTAGAATCATATGGTTTCAATTAAAATTGATTCTGAGGAATATAAATGACTGTACTGAAAGACCAAACACTGCGCATTTAGTGTATTTTCATGCATATCCAGATTAATGATGATTCATATGTAAATTGATGTGTAGAATCATACGGTCTCATTTAAAATTGATTCTGAGCAATATAAATGACTGTACTGAAAGCCCGAAAATTGCGCATTCAGTGTATTTTCATGCATATCAAGATTAATGCTGATTCTTATGTAAATTGATATGTTGAATCATATGGTTTCATTTAAAATTGATTCTGAGCAATATAAATGAGTGTACTGAAAGCCCGAAAATTGCGCATTTAGTGTATTTTCATGCATATCAAGATTAATGCTGATTCTTATGTAAATTGATGTGTAGAATCATATGGTTTCAATTAAAATTGATTCTGAGGAATATAAATGACTGTACTGAAAGACCAAACACTGCGCATTTAGTGTATTTTCATGCATATCCAGATTAATGATGATTCATATGTAAATTGATGTGTAGAATCATACGGTCTCATTTAAAATTGATTCTGAGCAATATAAATGAGTGTACTGAAAGCCCGAAAATTGCGCATTCAGTGTATTTTCATGCATATCAAGATTAATGCTGATTCTTATGTAAATTGATATGTAGAATCATATGGTTTCATTTAAAATTGATTCTGAGCAATATAAATGAGTGTACTGAAGGCCCGAAAATTGCGCATTTAGTGTATTTTCATGCATATCAAGATTAATGCTGATTCTTATGTAAATTGATGTGTAGAATCATATGGTCTCATTTAAAATTGATTCTGAGCAATATAAATGAGTGTACTGAAAGCCCGAAAATTGCGCATTTAGTGTATTTTCATGCATATCAAGATTAATGCTGATTCTTATGTAAATTGATGTGTAGAATCATATGGTTTCAATTAAAATTGATTCTGGGCAATATAAATGAGTTTACTGAAAGCCCGAAAATTGCGCATTTAGTGTATTTTCATGCATATCAAGATTAATGCTGATTCTTATGTAAATTGATATGTAGAATCATATGGTTTCATTTAAAATTGATTCTGAGCAATATAAATGAGTGTACTGAAAGCCCCAAAATTGCGCATTTAGTGTATTTTCATGCATATCAAGATTAATGCTGATTCTTATGTAAATTGATGTGTAGAATCATATGGTCTCATTTAAAATTGATTCTGAGCAATATAAATGAGTGTACTGAAAGCCCGAAAATTGCGCATTTAGTGTGTTTTCATGCATATCAAGATTAATGCTGATTCTTATGTAAATTGATGTGTAGAATCATATGGTCTCATTTAAAATTGATTCTGATCAATATAAATGAGTGTACTGAAATATCAAAAACTGCGTATTAATGTATTTTCATGCATATCAAGATTAATGCTGATTCTTATGTAAATTGATGTGAAGAATCATATGGTCTCATTAAAAATTGATTCTGATCAATATAAATGAGTGTACTGAAATATCAAAAACTGCGTATTTAGTGTATTTTCATGCATATCCAGATTAATGATGATTCATATGTAAATTGATGTGTAGAATCATACGGTCTCATTTAAAATTGATTCTGAACAATATAAATGAGTGTACTGAAAGCCCGAAAATTGCGCATTTAGTGTATTTTCATGCATATCAAGATTAATGCTGATTCTTATGTAAATTGATATGTAGAATCATATGGTTTCATTTAAAATTGATTCTGAGCAATATAAATGAGTGTACTGAAAGCCCGAAAATTGCGCATTTAGTGTATTTTCATGCATATCAAGATTAATGCTGATTCTTATGTAAATTGATGTGTAGAATCATATGGTCTCATTTAAAATTGATTCTGAGCAATATAAATGAGTGTACTGAAAGCCCGAAAATTGCGCATTTAGTGTATTTTCATGCATATCAATATTAATGCTGATTCTTATGTAAATTTATGTGTAGAATCATATGGTTTCAATTAAGATTGATTCTGAGCAATATAAATGAGTGTACTGAAAGCCCGAAAATTGCGCATTTAGTGTATTTTCATGCATATCAAGATTAATGCTGATTCTTATGTAAATTGATATGTAGAAACATATGGTTTCTTTTAAAATTGATTCTGAGCAATATAAATGAGTGTACTGAAAGCCCCAAAATTGCGCATTTAGTGTATTTTCATGCATATCAAGATTAATGCTGATTCTTATGTAAATTGATGTGTAGAATCATATGGTCTCATTTAAAATTGATTCTGAGCAATATAAATGAGTGTACTGAAAGCCCGAAAATTGCGCATTTAGTGTGTTTTCATGCATATCAAGATTAATGCTGATTCTTATGTAAATTGATGTGTAGAATCATATGGTCTCATTTAAAATTGATTCTGAGCAATATAAATGAGTGTACTGAAAGCCCGAAAATTGCGCATTTAGTGTGTTTTCATGCATATCAAGATTAATGCTGATTCTTATGTAAATTGATGTGTAGAATCATATGGTTTCAATTAAATTTGATTCTGAGCAATATAAACGAGTGTACTGAAAGCCCAAAAATTGCGCATTTAGTGTATTTTCATGCATATCAAGATTAATGCTGATTCTTATGTAAATTGATGTGTAGAATCATATGGTTTCAAATAAATTGATTCTGAGCAATATAAATGACTGTACTGAAAGACCAAACACTGCGCATTTAGTGTATTTTCGTGCATATCAAGATTAATGCTGATTCTTATGTAAATTGATGTGTAGAATCATATGGTTTCAATTAAAATTGATTCTGAGCAATATAAATGGGTGTACTGAAAGCCCGAAAATTGCGCATTTAGTGTATTTTCATGCATATCAAGATTAATGCTGATTCTTATGTAAATTGATGTGTAGAATCATATGGTTACGTTTAAAATTGATTCTGAGCAATATAAATGAGTGTACTGAAAGCCCGAAAATTGCGCATTTAGTATATTTTCATGCATATCAAGATTAATGCTGATTCTTATGTAAATTGATGTGTAGAATCATATGGTCTCATTTAAAATTGATTCTGAGCAATATAAATGAGTGTACTGAAAGCCCCAAAATTGCGCATTTAGTGTATTTTCATGCATATCAAGATTAATGCTGATTCTTATGTAAATTGATGTGTAGAATCATATGGTTTCAATTAAAATTGATTCTGAGCAATATAAATGAGTGTACTGAAAGCCCGAAAATTGCGCATTTAGTGTATTTTCATGCATATCAAGATTAATGCTGATTCTTATGTAAATTGATATGTAGAATCATATGGTTTCATTTAAAATTGATTCTGAGCAATATAAATGAGTGTACTGAAAGCCCCAAAATTGCGCATTTAGTGTATTTTCATGCATATCAAGATTAATGCTGATTCTTATGTAAATTGATGTGTAGAATCATATGGTCTCATTTAAAATTGATTCTGAGCAATATAAATGAGTGTACTGAAAGCCGGAAAATTGCGCATTTAGTGTGTTTTCATGCATATCAAGATTAATGCTGATTCTTATGTAAATTGATGTGTAGAATCATATGGTCTCATTTAAAATTGATTCTGATCAATATAAATGAGTGTACTGAAATATCAAAAACTGCGTATTTAGTGTATTTTCATGCATATCAAGATTAATGCTGATTCTTATGTAAATTGATGTGTAGAATCATATGGTCTCATTTAAAATTGATTCTGATCAATATAAATGAGTGTACTGAAATATCAAAAACTGCGTATTTAGTGTATTTTCATGCATATCCAGATTAATGATGATTCATATGTAAATTGATGTGTAGAATCATACGGTCTCATTTAAAATTGATTCTGAACAATATAAATGAGTGTACTGAAAGCCCGAAAATTGCGCATTTAGTGTATTTTCATGCATATCAAGATTAATGCTGATTCTTATGTAAATTGATATGTAGAATCATATGGTTTCATTTAAAATTGATTCTGTGCAATATAAATGAGTGTACTGAAAGCCCGAAAATTGCGCATTTAGTGTATTTTCATGCATATCAAGATTAATGCTGATTCTTATGTAAATTGATGTGTAGAATCATATGGTCTCATTTAAAATTGATTCTGAGCAATATAAATGAGTGTACTGAAAGCCCGAAAATTGCGCATTTAGTGTATTTTCATGCATATCAAGATTAATGCTGATTCTTATGTAAATTTATGTGTAGAATCATATGGTTTCAATTAAAATTGATTCTGAGCAATATAAATGAGTGTACTGAAAGCCCGAAAATTGCGCATTTAGTGTATTTTCATGCATATCAAGATTAATGCTGATTCTTATGTAAATTGATATGTAGAAACATATGGTTTCTTTTAAAATTGATTCTGAGCAATATAAATGAGTGTACTGAAAGCCCGAAAATTGCGCATTTAGTGTATTTTCATGCATATCAAAATTAATGCTGATTCTTATGTAAATTGATGTGTAGAATCATATGGTCTCATTTAAAATTGATTCTGAGCAATATAAATGAGTGTACTGAAAGCCCGAAAATTGCGCATTTAGTGTGTTTTCATGCATATCAAGATTAATGCTGATTCTTATGTAAATTGATGTGTAGAATCATATGGTTTCAATTAAAATTGATTCTGAGCAATATAAATGACTGTACTGAAAGACCAAACACTGCGCATTAAGTGTATTTTCGTGCATATCAAGATTAATGCTGATTCTTATGTAAATTGATGTGTAGAATCATATGGTTTCAATTAAAATTGATTCTGAGCAATATAAATGGGTGTACTGAAAGCCCGAAAATTGCGCATTTAGTGTATTTTCATGCATATCAAGATTAATGCTGATTCTTATGTAAATTGATGTGTAGAATCATATGGTTACGTTTAAAATTGATTCTGAGCAATATAAATGAGTGTACTGAAAGCCCGAAAATTGCGCATTTAGTGTATTTTCATGCATATCAAGATTAATGCTGATTCTTATGTAAATTGATGTGTAGAATCATATGGTCTCATTTAAAATTGATTCTGAGCAATATAAATGAGTGTACTGAAAGCCCGAAAATTGCGCATTTAGTGTGTTTTCATGCATATCAAGATTAATGCTGATTCTTATGTAAATTGATGTGTAGAATCATATGGTTTCAATTAAAATTGATTCTGAGCAATATAAACGAGTGTACTGAAAGCCCAAAAATTGCGCATTTAGTGTATTTTCATGCATATCAAGATTAATGCTGATTATTATGTAAATTGATGTGTAGAATCATATGGTTTCAATTAAAATTGATTCTGAGCAATATAAATGACTGTACTGAAAGACCAAACACTGCGCATTTAGTGTATTTTCGTGCATATCAAGATTAATGCAGATTCTTATGTAAATTGATGTGTAGAATCATATGGTTTCAATTCAAATTGATTCTGAGCAATATAAATGGGTGTACTGAAAGCCCGAAAATTGCGCATTTAGTGTATTTTCATGCATATCAAGATTAATGCTGATTCTTATGTAAATTGATGTGTAGAATCATATCGTTACATTTAAAATTGATTCTGAGCAATATAAATGAGTGTACTGAAAGCCCGAAAATTGCGCATTTAGTGTATTTTCATGCATATCAAGATTAATGCTGCTTCTTATGTAAATTGATGTGTAGAATCATATGGTTTCATTTAAAATTGATTCTGAGCAATATAAATGAGTGTACTGAAAGCCCGAATATTGCACATTTAGTGTATTTTCATGCATATCAAGATTAATGCTGATTATTATGTAAATTGATGTGTAGAATCATATGGTTTCATTTAAAATTGATTCTGAGCAATATAAATGAGTGTACTGAAAGCCCGAAAATTGCGCATTTAGTGTATTTTCATGCATATCAAGATTAATGCTGATTCTTATGTAAATTGATGTGTAGAATCATATGGTTTCATTTAAAATTGATTCTGAGCAATATAAATGTGTGTACTGAAAGCCCGAAAATTGCGCATTTAGTGTATTTTCATGCATATCAAGATTAATGCTGATTATTATGTAAATTGATGTGTAGAATCACATGGTCTCATTTCAAAATTGATTCTGAGCAATATAAATGAGTGTGCTGAAAGCCCGAATATTGCGCATTTAGTGTATTTTCATGCATATCAATATTAATGCTGATTCTTATGTAAATTGATGTGTAGAATCATATGGTCTCATTTAAAATTGATTCTGATCAATATAAATGAGTGTACTGAAATTCCAAAAACTGCGCATTTAGCGTATTTTCATGCATATCAAGATTAATGCTGATTCTTATGTAAATTGATGTGTAGAATCATATGGTTACATTTAAAATTGATTCTGAGCAATATAAATGAGTGTACTGAAAGTCCGACATTTGCGCATTTAGTGTATTTTCATGCATATCAAGATTAATGCTAATTCTTATGTAAATTGATGTGTAGAATCATACGGTCTCATTTAAAATTGATTCTGAGCAATATAAATAAGTGTACTGAAAGCCCGAAAATTGCGCATTTAGTGTATTTTCATGCATATCAAGATTAAAGCTGATTCTTATGTAAATTGATGTGTAGAATCATATGGTTTCAATTAAAATTGATTCTGAGCAATATCAATAAGTGTACTGAAAGCCCGAAAATTGCGCATTTAGTGTATTTTCATGCATATCAAGATTAATGCTGATTCTTATGTAAATTGATGTGTAGAATCATATGGTCCCATTTAAAATTGATTCTGAGCAATATAAATGAGTGTTCCGAAAGCCGGAAATTTGCGCATTTAGTGTATTTTCATGCATATCAAGATTAATGCTGATTCTTATGTAAATTGATGTGTAGAATCATATGGTCTCATTTAAAATTGGTTCTGATCAATATAAATGAGTGTACTGTAAGCCCGAAAATTGCGCATTTAGTGTATTTTCATGCATATCAAGATTAATGCTGATTCTTATGTAAATTGATGTGTAGAATCATATGGTCTCATTTAAAATTGATTCTGATCAATATAAATGAGTGTACTGAAAGACCAAAAACTGCGCATTTAGTGTATTTTCATGCATATCAAGATTCATGCTGATTCTTATGTAAATTGATATGTAGAATCATATGGTTACATTTAAAATTGATTCTGAGCAATATAAATGAGTGTACTGAAAGTCCGACATTTGCGCATTTAGTGTATTTTCATGCATATCAAGATTGATGCTAATTCTTATGTAAATTGATGTGTAGAATCATACGGTCTCATTTAAAATTGATTCTGAGCAATATAAATGAGTGTACTGAAAGCCCGAAAATTGCGCATTTAGTGTATTTTCATGCATATCAAGATTAAAGCTGATTGTTATGTAAATTGATGTGTAGAATCATATGGTTTCAATTAAAATTGATTCTGAGCAATATAAATGGGTGTACTGAAAGCCCGAAAATTGCGCATTTAGTGTATTTTCATGCATATCAAGATTAATGCTGATTCTTATGTAAATTGATGTGTAGAATCATATGGTTACGTTTAAAATTGATTCTGAGCAATATAAATGAGTGTACTGAAAGCCCGAAAATTGCGCATTTAGTGTATTTTCATGCATATCAAGATTAATGCTGATTCTTATGTAAATTGATGTGTAGAATCATATGGTCTCATTTAAAATTGATTCTGAGCAATATAAATGAGTGTACTGAAAGCCCCAAAATTGCGCATTTAGTGTATTTTCATGCATATCAAGA
The DNA here is from genome assembly GCA_037127315.1 of Ascarosepion bandense. Taxonomy (NCBI): domain Eukaryota; kingdom Metazoa; phylum Mollusca; class Cephalopoda; order Sepiida; family Sepiidae; genus Ascarosepion; species Ascarosepion bandense. Next base: position 122,499 of record JBBBDQ010025555.1, read on the forward strand.
TTAATGCTGATTCTTATGTAAATTGATGTGTAGAATCATATGGTCTCATTTAAAATTGATTCTGAGCAATATAAATGAGTGTACTGAAAGCCCGAAAATTGCGCATTTAGTGTGTTTTCATGCATATCAAGATTAATGCTGATTCTTATGTAAATTGATGTGTAGAATCATATGGTTTCAATTAAAATTGATTCTGAGCAATATAAACGAGTGTACTGAAAGCCCAAAAATTGCGCATTTAGTGTATTTTCATGCATATCAAGATTAATGCTGATTATTATGTAAATTGATGTGTAGAATCATATGGTTTCAATTAAAATTGATTCTGAGCAATATAAATGACTGTACTGAAAGACCAAACACTGCGCATTTAGTGTATTTTCGTGCATATCAAGATTAATGCAGATTCTTATGTAAATTGATGTGTAGAATCATATGGTTTCAATTAAAATTGATTCTGAGCAATATAAATGGGTGTACTGAAAGCCCGAAAATTGCGCATTTAGTGTATTTTCATGCATATCAAGATTAATGCTGATTCTTATGTAAATTGATGTGTAGAATCATATGGTTACTTTTAAAATTGATTCTGAGCAATATAAATGAGTGTACTGAAAGCCCGAAAATTGCGCATTTAGTGTATTTTCATGCATATCAAGATTAATGCTGCTTCTTATGTAAATTGATGTGTAGAATCATATGGTTTTATTTAAAATTGATTCTGAGCAATATAAATGAGTGTACTGAAAGCCCGAATATTGCACATTTAGTGTATTTTCATGCATATCAAGATTAATGCTGATTATTATGTAAATTGATGTGTAGAATCATATGGTTTCATTTAAAATTGATTCTGAGCAATATAAATGAGTGTACTGAAAGCCCGAAAATTGCGCATTTAGTGTATTTTCATGCATATCAAGATTAATGCTGATTCTTATGTAAATTGATGTGTAGAATCATATGGTTTCATTTAAAATTCATTCTGAGCAATATAAATGTGTGTACTGAAAGCCCGAAAATTGCGCATTTAGTGTATTTTCATGCATATCAAGATTAATGCTGATTATTATGTAAATTGATGTGTAGAATCACATGGTCTCATTTCAAAATTGATTCTGAGCAATATAAATGAGTGTGCTGAAAGCCCGAATATTGCGCATTTAGTGTATTTTCATGCATATCAATATTAATGCTGATTCTTATGTAAATTGATGTGTAGAATCATATGGTCTCATTTAAAATTGATTCTGATCAATATAAATGAGTGTACTGAAATTCCAAAAACTGCGCATTTAGCGTATTTTCATGCATATCAAGATTAATGCTGATTCTTATGTAAATTGATGTGTAGAATCATATGGTTACATTTAAAATTGATTCTGAGCAATATAAATGAGTGTACTGAAAGTCCGACATTTGCGCATTTAGTGTATTTTCATGCATATCAAGATTAATGCTAATTCTTATGTAAATTGATGTGTAGAATCATACGGTCTCATTTAAAATTGATTCTGAGCAATATAAATGAGTGTACTGAAAGCCCGAAAATTGCGCATTTAGTGTATTTTCATGCATATCAAGATTAAAGCTGATTCTTATGTAAATTGATGTGTAGAATCATATGGTTTCAATTAAAATTGATTCTGAGCAATATCAATAAGTGTACTGAAAGCCCGAAAATTGCGCATTTAGTGTATTTTCATGCATATCAAGATTAATGCTGATTCTTATGTAAATTGATGTGTAGAATCATATGGTCCCATTTAAAATTGATTCTGAGCAATATAAATGAGTGTACCGAAAGCCGGAAATTTGCGCATTTAGTGTATTTTCATGCATATCAAGATTAATGCTGATTCTTATGTAAATTGATGTGTAGAATCATATGGTCTCATTTAAAATTGGTTCTGATCAATATAAATGAGTGTACTGTAAGCCCGAAAATTGCGCATTTAGTGTATTTTCATGCATATCAAGATTAATGCTGATTCTTATGTAAATTGATGTGTAGAATCATATGGTCTCATTTAAAATTGATTCTGATCAATATAAATGAGTGTACTGAAAGACCAAAACTGCGCATTTAGTGTATTTTCATGCATATCAAGATTCATGCTGATTCTTATGTAAATTGATGTGTAGAATCATATGGTTACATTTAAAATTGATTCTGAGCAATATAAATGAGTGTACTGAAAGTCCGACATTTGCGCATTTAGTGTATTTTCATGCATATCAAGATTAATGCTAATTCTTATGTAAATTGATGTGTAGAATCATACGGTCTTATTTAAAATTGATTCTGAGCAATATAAATGAGTGTACTGAAAGCCCGAAAATTGCGCATTTAGTGTATTTTCATGCATATCAAGATTAAAGCTGATTGTTATGTAAATTGATGTGTAGAATCATATGGTTTCAATTAAAATTGATTCTGAGCAATATCAATAAGTGTACTGAAAGCCCGAAAATTGCGCATTTAGTGTATTTTCATGCATATCAAGATTAATGCTGATTCTTATGTAAATTGATGTGTAGAATCACATGGTCCCATTTAAAATTGATTCTGAGCAATATAAATGAGTGTACCGAAAGCCGGAAATTTGCGCATTTAGTGTATTTTCATGCATATCAAGATTAATGCTGATTCTTATGTAAATTGATGTGTAGAATCATATGGTCTCATTTAAAATTGGTTCTGATCAATATAAATGAGTGTACTGTAAGCCCGAAAATTGCGCATTTAGTGTATTTTCATGCATATCAAGATTAATGCTGATTCTTATGTAAATTGATGTGTAGAATCATATGGTCTCATTTAAAATTGATTCTGATCAATATAAATGAGTGTACTGAAAGACCAAAAACTGCGCATTTAGTGTATTTTCATGCATATCAAGATTCATGCTGATTCTTATGTAAATTGATGTGTAGAATCATACGGTCTCATATAAAATTGATTCAGAACAATATAAATGAGTGTACTGAAAGCCCGAAAATTGCGCATTTAGTGTATTTTCATGCATATCAAGATTAATGCTGATTCTTATGTAAATTGATGTGTGGAATCATATGGTCTCATTTAAAATTGATACTGAGCAATATAAAGGAGTGTGCTGAAAGCCCGAAAATTGCGCATTTAGTGTATTTTCATGCATATCAAGATTAATGCTGATTCTTATGTAAATTGATATGTAGAATCATATGGTTTCATTTAAAATTGATTCTGAGCAATATAAATGAGTGTACTGAAAGCCCGAAAATTGCGCATTTAGTGTATTTTCATGAATATCAAGATTAATGCTGATTCTTATGTAAATTGATGTGTAGAATCATATGTTCTCATTTAAAATTGATTCTGATCAATATAAATGAGTGTACTGAAATATCAAAAACTGCGCATTTAGTGTATTTTCATGCATATCAAGATTAATGCTGATTCTTATGTAAATTGATGTGTAGAATCATACGGTCTCATTTAAAATTGATTCTGAGCAATATAAATGAGTGTACTGAAAGCCCGAAAATTGCGCATTTAGTGTATTTTCATGCATATCAAGATTAATGCTGATTCTTATGTAAATTGATGTGTAGAATCATATGGTTTCATTTAAAATTGATTCTGAGCAATATAAATGAGTGTACTGAAAGCCCGAAAATTGCGCATTTAGTGTATTTTCATGCATATCAAGATTAATGCTGATTCTTATGTAAATTGATATGAAGAATCATATGGTTTCATTTAAAATTCATTCTGAGCAATATAAATGAGTGTACTGAAAGCCCGAAAATTGCGCATTTAGTGTATTTTCATGCATATCAAGATTAATGCTGATTCTTATGTAAATTGATGTGTAGAAACATATGGTCTCATATAAATTTGATTCTGAGCAATAGAAATGAGTGTACTGAAAGCCGGAAAATTGCGCATTTAGTGTATTTTCATGCATATCAAGATTAATGCAGATTCTTATGTAAATTGATGTGTAGAATCATATGGTCTCATATTGTTTCATTTAAAATTAATTCTGAGCAATATAAATGAGTGTATTCTAAGCCCGAAAATTGCGCATTTAGTGTATTTTCATGCATATCAAGATTAATGCTGATTCTTATGTAAATTGATGTGTAGAATCATATGGTCTCATTTAAAATTGATTCTGAGTAATATAAATGAGTGTACTGAAAGCCCGAAAATTGCGCATTTAGTGTATTTTCATGCATATCAAGATTAATGCTGATTCTTATGTAAATTGATGTGTAGAATCATATGGCCTCATTTAAAATTGATTCCGAGCAATATAAATAAGTGTACTGAAAGCCCGAAAATTGCGCATTTAGTGTATTTTCATGCATATCAAGATTAATGCTGATTCTTATGTAAATTGATGTGTAGAATCATATAGTTTCAATTAAAATTGATTCTGAGCAATATAAATGACTGTACTGAAAGACCAAACACTGCGCATTTAGTGTATTTTCATGCATATCCAGATTAATGCTGATTCATATGTAAATTGATGTGTAGAATCATACGGTCTCATTTAAATTGATTCTAAGCAATATAAATGAGTGTACTGAAACCCCGAAAATTGCGCATTTAGTGTATTTTCATGCATATCAAGATTAATGCTGATTCTTATGTAAATTGATATGTAGAATCATATGGTTTCATTTAAAATTGATTCTGAGCAATATAAATGAGTGTACTGAAAGCCCGAAAATTGCGCATTTAGTGTATTTTCATGCATATCAAGATTGATGCTGATTCTTATGTAAATTGATGTGTAGAATCATATGGTCTCATTTAAAATTGATTCTGAGCAATATAAATGAGTGTACTGAAAGCCCGAAAATTGCGCATTTAGTGTATTTTCATGCATATCAAGATTAATGATGATTCTTATGTAAATTGATGTGTGGAATCATATGGTCTCATTTAAAATTGATTCTGTTCAATATAAATGAGTGTACTGAAATATCAAAAACTGCGTATTTAGTGTATTTTCAGCATATCAAGATTAATGCTGATTCTTATGTAAATTGATGTGTAGAATCATATGGTTTCATTTAAAATTGATTCTGAGCAATATAAATGAGTGTACTGAAAGCCCGAAAATTGCGCATTTAGTGTATTTTCATGCATATCAAGATTAATGCTGATTCTTATGTAAATTGGTATGTAGAATCATATGGTTTCATTTAAAATTGATTCTGAGCAATATAAATGAGTGTACTGAAAGCCCAAAAATTGCTCATTTAGTGTATTTTCATGCATATCAAGATTAATGATGATTTTTATGTAAATTGTTGTGTAGAATTATATGGTCACATTTAAATTTGATTCTGAGCAATATAAATGAGTGTACTGAAAGCCGGAAAATTGCGCATTTAGTGTATTTTCATGCATATCAAGATTAATGCTGATTCTTATGTAAATTGATGTGTAGAATCATATGGTCTCATATGGTTTCATTTAAAATTGATTCTGAGCAATATAAACGAGTGTACTGAAAGCCCGAAAATTGCGCATTTAGTGTATTTTCATGCATATCAAGATTAATGCTGATTCTTATGTAAATTGATGTGTAGAATCATATGGTTTCAATTAAAATTGATTCTGAGCAATATAAATGACTGTACTGAAAGACCAAACACTGCGCATTTAGTGTATTTTCGTGCATATCAAGATTAATGCTGATTCTTATGTAAATTGATGTGTAGAATCATATGGTTTCAATTAAAATTGATTCTGAGCAATATAAATGAGTGTACTGAAAGCCCGAAAATTGCGCATTTAGTGTATTTTCATGCATATCAAGATAAATGCTGATTCTTATGTAAATTGATGTGTAGAATCATATGGTTACATTTAAAATTGATTCTGAGCAATATAAATGAGTGTACTGAAAGCCCGAAAATTGCGCATTTAGTGTATTTTCATGCATATCAAGATTAATGCTGATTCTTATGTAAATTGATGTGTAGAATCATATGGTTTCATTTAAAATTGATTCTGAGCAATATAAATGAGTGTACTGAAAGCCCGAAAATTGCGCATTTAGTGTATTTTCATGCATATCAAGATTAATGCTGATTCTTATGTAAATTGATGTGTGGAATCATATGGTCTCATTTAAAATTGATTCTGATCAATATAAATGAGTGTACTGAAATATCAAAAACTGCGTATTTAGTGTATTTTCATGCATATCAAGATTAATGCTGATTCTTATGTAAATTGATGTGTAGAATCATATGGTTTCATTTAAAATTGATTCTGAGCAATATAAATGAGTGTACTGAAAGCCCGAAAATTGCGCATTTAGTGTATTTTCATCCATATCAAGATTAATGCTGATTCTTATGTAAATTGGTATGTAGAATCATATGGTTTCGTTTAAAATTGATTCTGAGCAATATAAATGAGTGTACTGAAAGCCCGAAAATTGCTCATTTAGTGTATTTTCATGCATATCAAGATTAATGATGATTCTTATGTAAATTGATGTGTAGAATCATATGGTCACATTTAAATTTGATTCTGAGCAATATAAATGAGTGTACTGAAAGCCGGAAAATTTAGCATTTAGTGTATTTTCATGCATATCAAGATTAATGCTGATTCTTATGTAAATTGATGTGTAGAATCATATGGTCTCATATGGTTTCATTTCAAATTGATTCTGAGCAATATAAATGAGTGTGCTGAAAGCCCGAATATTGCGCATTTATTGTATTTTCATGCATATCAAGATTAATGCTGATTCTTATGTAAATTGATGTGTAGAATCATATGGTCTCATTTAAAATTGATTCTGATCAATATAAATGAGTGTACTGAAAGTCCCAAAACTGCGCATTTAGTGTATTTTCATGCATATCAATATTAATGCTGATTCTTATGTACATTGATGTGTAGAATCATATGGTTTGAATTAAAATTGATTCTGACAATATAAATAAGTGTACTGAAAGCCCGAAAATTGCGCATTTAGTGTATTTTCATGCATATCAAGATTAATGCTGATTCTTATGTAAATTGATGTGTAGAATCATATGGTCCCATTTAAAATTGATTCTGAGCAATATAAATGAGTGTACCGAAAGCCGGAAAATTGCGCATTTAGTGTATTTTCATGCATATCAAGATTAATGCTGATTCTTATGTAAATTGATGTGTAGAATCATATGGTCTCATTTAAAATTGGTTCTGATCAATATAAATGAGTGTACTGTAAGCCCGAAAATTGCGCATTTAGTGTATTTTCATGCATATCAAGATTAATGCTGATTCTTATGTAAATTGATGTGTAGAATCATATGGTCTCATTTAAAATTGATTCTGATCAATATAAATGAGTGTACTGAAAGACCAAAAACTGCGCATTTAGTGTATTTTCATGCATATCAAGATTAATGCTGATTCTTATGTAAATTGATGTGTAGAATCATACGGTCTCATATAGAATTGATTCAGAACAATATAAATGAGTGTACTGAAAGCCCGAAAATTGCGCATTTAGTGTATTTTCATGCATATCAAGATTAATGCTGATTCTTATGTAAATTGATGTGTGGAATCATATGGTCTCATTTAAAATTGATTCTGAGCAATATAAAGGAGTGTGCTGAAAGCCCGAAAATTGCGCATTTAGTGTATTTTCATGCATATCAAGATTAATGCTGATTCTTATGTAAATTGATGTGTAGAATCATATGGTCTCATTTAAAATTGATTCTGAGCAATATAAATGAGTGTACTGAAAGCCCGAAAATTGCGCATTTAGTGTATTTTCATGCATATCAAGATTAATGCTGATTCTTATGTAAATTGATGTGTAGAATCATATGGTCTCATTTAAATTTGATTCTGAGCAATATAAATGAGTGTACTGAAAGCCGGAAAATTGCGCATTTAGTGTATTTTCATGCATATCAAGATTAATGCTGATTCTTATGTAAATTGATGTGTAGAATCATATGGTTACATTTAAAATTGATTCTGAGCAATATAAATGAGTGTACTGAAAGCCCGAAATTTGCGCATTTAGTGTATTTTCATGCATATCAAGATTAATGCTGATTCTTATGTAAATTGATGTGTAGAATCATATGGTCTCATTTAAAATTGATTCTGAGCAATATACATGAGTGTACTGAAAGCCGGAAAATTGCGCATTTAGTGTATTTTCATGCATATCAAGATTAATGCTGATTCTTATGTAAATTGATTTGTAGAATCATATGGTCTCATTTAAAATTGTTTCTGATCAATATAAATGAGTGTACTGTAACCCCGAAAATTGCGCATTTAGTGTATTTTCATGCATATCAAGATTAATGCTGATTCTTATGTAAATTGATGTGTAGAATCATATGGTCTCATTTAAAATTGATTCCGAGCAATATAAATGAGTGTACTGAAAGCCGGAAAATTGCGCATTTAGTGTATTTTCATGCATATCAAGATTAATGCTGATTCTTATGTAAATTGATGTGTAGAATCATATGGTTTCAATTAAAATTGATTCTGAGCAATATAAATAACTGTACTGAAAGACCAAACACTGCGCATTTAGTGTATTTTCATGCATATCCAGATTAATGCTGATTCATATGTAAATTGATGTGTAGAATCATAAGGTCTCATTTAAAATTGACTCTGAGCAATATAAATGAGTGTACTGAAAGCCCGAAAATTGCGCATTTAGTGTATTTTCATGCATATCAAGATTAATGCTTATTCTTATGTAAATTGATATGTAGAATCATATGGTTTCATTTAAAATTTATTCTGAGCAATATAAATGAGTGTACTGAAAGCCCGAAGATTGCGCATGTAGTGTATTTTCATGCATATCAAGATTAATGCTGATTCTTATGTAAATTGATGTGTAGAATCATATGGTCTCATTTAAATTTGATTCTGAGCAATATAAATGAGTGTACTGAAAGCCCGAAAATTGCGCATTTAGTGTATTTTCATGCATATCAAGATTAATGTTGATTCTTATGTAAATTGATTTGTAGAATCATATGGTCTCATTTAAAATTGTTTCTGATCAATATAAATGAGTGTACTGTAAGCCCGAAAATTGCGCATTTAGTGTATTTTCATGCATATCAAGATTAATGCTGATTCTTATGTAGATTGATGTGTAGAATCATATGGTCTCATTTAAAATTGATTCCGAGCAATATAAATGAGTGTACTGAAAGCCGGAAAATTGCGCATTTAGTGTATTTTCATGCATATCAAGATTAATGCTGATTCTTATGTAAATTGATGTGTAGAATCATATGGTTTCAATTAAAATTGATTCTGAGCAATATAAATAACTGTACTGAAAGACATAACACTGCGCATTTAGTGTATTTTCATGCATATCCAGATTAATGCTGATTCATATGTAAATTGATGTGTAGAATCATAAGGTCTCATTTAAATTTGACTCTGAGCAATATAAATGAGTGTACTGAAAGCCCGAAAATTGCGCATGTAGTGTATTTTCATGCATATCAAGATTAATGCTGATTCTTATGTAAATTGATATGTAGAATCATATGGTTTCATTTAAAATTTATTCTGAGCAATATAAATGAGTGTACTGAAAGCCCGAAAATTGCGCATTAATGTATTTTCATGCATATCAAGATTAATGCTGATTCTTATGTAAATTGATGTGTAGAATCATACGGTCTCATTTAAAATGGACTCTGAGCAATATAAATGAGTGTACTGAAAGCCCGAAAATTGCGCATTTAGTGTATTTTCATGCATATTAAGATTAATGCTGATTCTTATGTAAATTGATACGTAGAATCATATGGTTTCATTTAAAATTTATTGTGAGCAATATAAATGAGTGTACTGAAAGTCCGAAAATTGCGCATTTAGTGTATTTTCATGCATATCAAGATTAATGCTGTTTCTTATGAAAATTGATGTGTAGAATCATATGGTTTCAATTAAAATTGATTCTGAGCAATATAAATGAGTGTACTGTAAGCCCGAAAATTTCGCATTAATGTATTTTCATGCATATCAAGATTAATACTGATTCTTATGTAAATTGATGTGTAGAATCATATGGTCTCATTTAAAATTGATTCTGAGCAATATAAATGAGTGTACTGTAAGCCGGAAATTGCGCATTTAGTGTATTTTCATGCATATCAAGATTAATACTGATTCTTATGTAAATTGATGTGTAGAATCATGGTTTCATTTAAAATTGATTCTGAGCAATATAAATGACTGTACTGAAAGACCAAACACTGCGCATTTAGTGTATTTTGATGCATATCAAGATTAATGCTGCTTCTTATGTAAATTGATGTGTAGAATCATACGGTCTCATTTAAAATTGATTCTGAGCAATATAAATGAGTGTACTGAAAGCCCGAAAATTGCGCATTTAGTGTATTTTCATGCATATCAAGATTAATGCTGATTCTTATGTAAATTGATGTGTAGAATCATATGGTCTCATTTAAAATTGATTCTGATCAATATAAATGAGTGTACTGTAAGCCCGAAAATTGCGCATTTAGTGTATTTTCATGCATATCAAGATTAATGCTGATTCTTATGTAAACTGATGTGTAGAATCATATGGTCTCATTTAAAATTGATTCTGAGCAATATAAATGAGTGTACTGAAAGACCAAACACTGCGCATTTAGTGTATTTTCATGCATATCAAGATTAATGCTGATTCTTATGTAAATTGATGTGTAGAATCATACGGTCTCATTTAAAACTGATTCTGAGCAATATAAATGAGTGTACTGAAAGCCCGAATATTGCGCATTCAGTGTATTTTCATGCATATCAAGATTAATGCTGATTCTTATGTAAATTGATGTGTAGAATCATATGTTACATTTAAAATTGATTCTGAGCAATATAAATGAGTGTACTGAAAGCCCGAAAATTGCGCATTAATGTATTTTCATGCATATCAAGATTAATGCTGATTCTTATGTAAATTGATGTGTAGAATCATATGGTCTCATTTAAAATTGATTCTGAGCAATAGAAATGACTGTACTGAATGACTGAAAATTGCGCATTTAGTGTATTTTCATGCATATCAAGATTAATGCTGATTCTTATGTAAATTGATGTGTAGAATCATATGGTATCATTTAAAATTGATTCTGAGCAATATAAATGAGTGTACTGAAAGCCCGAAAATTGCGCATTTAGTGTATTTTCATGCATATCAAGATTAATGCTGATTCTTATGTAAATTGATGTGTAGAATCATATGGTCTCATTTAAAATTGATTCTGATCAATATAAATGAGTGTACTGTAAGCCCGAAAATTGCGCATTTAGTGTATTTTCATGCATATCAAGATTAATGCTGATTCTTATGTAAATTGATGTGTAGAATCATATGGTCTCATTTAAAATTGATTCTGAGCAATATAAATGAGTGTACTGAAAGACCAAACACTGCGCATTTAGTGTATTTTCATGCATATCAAGATTAATGCTGATTCTTATGTAAATTGATGTGTAGAATCATACGGTCTCATTTAAAATTGATTCTAAGCAATATAAATGAGTGTACTGAAATATCAAAAACTGCGCTTTTAGTGTATTTTCATGCATATCAAGATTAATGCTGATTCTTATGTAAATTGATGTGTAGAATCATATGGTTTCATTTAAAATTGATTCTGAGCAATATAAATGAGTGTACATGATAGCCCGAAAATTTCGCATTTAGTTTATTTTCATGCATATCAAGATTAATGCTGATTCTTATGTAAATTGATGTGTAGAATCATACGGTCTCATTTAAAATTGATTCTGAGCAATATAAATGAGTGTACTGAAAGCCCGAAAATTGCGCATTTAGTGTATTTTCATGCATATCAAGATTAATGCTGATTCTTATGTAAATTGATGTGTAGAATCATATGGTTTCAATTAAAATTGATTCTGAGCAATATAAATGACTGTACTGAAAGACCAAACACTGCGCATTTAGTGTATTTTCATGCATGTCAAGATTAATGCTGATTCATATGTAAATTGTTGTGTAGAATCATACGGTCTCATTTAAAATTGATTCTGAGCAATATACATGAGTGTCCTAAAATATCAAAAACTGCGCATTTAGTGTATTTTCATGCATATCAAGATTAATGCTGATTCTTACGTAAATTGCTGTGTAGAATCATATGGTTTCATTTAAAATTGATTCTGATCAGTATAAATGAGTGTACTGAAAGCCCGAAAATTGCGCATTTAGTGTATTTTCATGCATATCAAGGTTAATGCTGATCCTTATGTAAATTGATGTGTAGAATCATACGGTCTCAATTAAAATTGATGCTGAGCAATATAAATGAGTGTACTGAAAGCCCGAAAATTGCGCATTTAGTGTATTTTCATGCATATCAAGATTAATGCTGATTCTTGTGTAAATTGATGTGTAGAATCATATGGTTTCAATTAAAATTGATTCTGAGCAATATAAATGACTGTACTGAAAGACCAAACACTGCGCATTTAGTGTATTTTCATGCATATCAAGATTAATGCTGATTCATATGTAAATTGTTGTGTAGAATCATACGGTCTCATTTAAAATTGATTCTGAGCAATATAAATGAGTGTACTGAAATATCAAAAACTGCGCATTTAGTGTATTTTCATGCATATCAAGATTAATGCTGATTCTGATGTAATTTGATGTGTAGAATCATATGGTTTTATTTAAAATTGATTCTGAGCAATATAAATGAGTGTATTGAAAGCCCGAGTATTGCGCATTTAGTGTATTTTCATGCATATCAAGATTAATTCTGATTCTTATGTAAATTGCTGTGTAGAATCATATGGTTTCATTTAAAATTGATTCTGATCAGTATAAATGAGTGTACTGAAAGCCCGAAAATTGCGCATTTAGTGTATTTTCATGCATATCAAGATTAATGCTGATTCTTATGTAAATTGATGTGTAGAATGATATGGTTTCATTTAAAATTGATTCTGATCAATATAAATGAGTGTACTGAAAGCCCGAAAATTGCGCACTTAGTGTATTTTCATGCATATCAAGATTAATGCAGATTCTTATGTAAATTGATGTATAGAATCATATAATCTCATTTAAAATTGATTCTGAGCAATACAAATGAGTGTACTCAAAGCCCGAAAATTGCTCATTTATTGTATTCTCATGCATATCAAGATTAATGCTGATTCTTGTGTAAATTGATGTGTAGAATCATATGGTCTAATTTGAAATTAATTCTGATCAATATAAATGAGTGTACTGAGAGACCAAATACTCCGCATTTAGTGTATTTTCATGCATATCAAGATTAATGCAGATACTTATGTAAATTGATGTGTAGAATAATATGGTCTCATTTAAAATTGATCTCCGAGCGACATAAATGTGTGTACTGAAAGCCCGAAAATTGCGCATTTAGTGTATTTTCATGCATATCAAGATTAATGCTGATTCTTATGTAAATTGATGTCTAGAATCATACGGTCTCATTTGAAATTGATTCTGAACAATATAAATGAGTGTACTGAAACCCGGTAAATTGCGCATTAATGTATTTTCATGTATATCAAGATTAATGCTGATTCTTATGTAAATTGATGTGTAGAATCATATGGTTTCATTTAAAATTGATTATGAGAAATATAAATGAGTGTACTGAAAGCTGGAGAATTGCGCATTTAGTGTATTTTCATGCATATCAAAATTAATGCTGATTCTTAGGTAAATTGATGTGCAGAATCATATGGTCTGAATTAAAAATGATTTTGAGCAATATAAATTAGTATATTGAAAGCCCGAAAATTTCGCATTTAGTGTATTTTCATGCATATCAAGGTTAATGCTGATTCTTATGTAAATTGATGTGTAGAATCATATGGTCTCATTTAAAATTTATTCTGAGCAATATAAATGAGTGTACTGAAAGCCAGAAAATTGCCCATTTAGTGTATATTCATGCATATCAAGATTAATGCAGATTCTTGTGTAAATTGATGTGAAGAATCATATGGTCTCATTGGAAATTAATTATGAGGAATATAAATGAGTGTACTGAAAGACCAAAAACTGCGCATTTAGTGTATTTTCAGGCATATCAAGATTAATGCTGATTTTTTATATGTTGGTGTGTAGAATCATATGGTCTCATTTGAAATTAATTCTGAGCAATATAAATGAGTGTACTGAAAGACCAAAAACTGCGCATTTACTGTATTTTCAAGCATATCAAGATTAATGATGATTCTTATGTAAATTGATGTACAGAATCATACGGTCTCATTTAAAACTGATTCTGAGCAATATAAATGAGTGTACTGAAATCCCGAAAATTGCGCATTTAGTGTATTTTCATGCATATCAAGAGTAATGCTGATTCTTATGTAAATTGAAGTGTAGAATCATATGGTTTCATTTAAAATTGATTCTGAGCAATATAAATGAGTGTACTGAAAGCCCGAATATTGCGCAATTAGTGTATTTTCATGTATATCAAGATTAATGCTGATTCTTGTGTAATTTGATGTGTAGAATTATATGGTCTCAATTAAAATTTATTCTGAGCAATATAAATGAGTGTACTGAAAGTCCAAAAACTGCGCATTTAGTGTATTTTCATGCATATCAAGAATAATGATGATTCTTATGTACATTGATGTGTTGAATCATATGGTCTCATTTAAAATTGATACTGAGCAATATAAATGAGTGTACTGAAAGCCCGAAAATTGCTCATTTAGTGTATTTTCATGCATATCAATATTAATGCTGATTCCTATGTAAATCGATGTGTAGAATCATATGGTCTCATTTAAAATTGATTCTCAGCAATATAAATGAGTGTACTGAAAGCCCGAAAATTGATCATTTAGTGTATTTTTATGCATATCAAGATTAATGCAGATTCTTATGCAAATTGATGTGTAGATTCATATGGTCTCATTTAAAATTGATTCTGTGCAATATTAATGAGTGTACTGAAAGCCCGAATTTGCGCATTTAGTGTATTTTCATGCATATCAAGATTAATGTTGATTCTTATGTAAATTGATGTGTAGAATCATATGGTCTAATTTAAAATTGATTCTGAGAAATGTAAATGAGTGTACTGAAAGCTGGAGAAATGCGCATTTAGTGTATTTTCATGCATATCAAAATTAATGCTGATTCTTTGGTAAATTGATGTACAGAATCATATGGTCTGAATTAAAAATGATTTTGAGCAATATAAATTAGTGTATTGAAAGCCCGAATATTACGCATTTAGTGTATTTTCATGCATATCAAGGTTAATGCTGATTCTTATGTAAATTGATGTGTAGATTTATATGGTCTCATTTAAAATTGATTCTGAGCAATATATATGAGTGTACTGAAAGCCAGAAAATTGAACATTTTGTGTATTTTCATGCATATCAAGATTAATGCTGATTCTTATGTAAATTGATGTGTAGAATCATATGGTCTCATTTAAATTTATTCTGAGCAATATAAATGAGTGTACTGAAAGCCAGAAAATTGCACATTTAGTGTATATTCATGCATATCAAGTTTAATGCAGATTCTTGTGTAAATTGATGTGAAGAATCATATAGTCTCATTGGAAATTAATTATGAGAAATATAAATGAGTGTACTGAAAGACCAAAAACTGCGCATTTAGTGTATTTTCAGGCATATCAAGATTAATGATGATTTTTATGTAAATTGATGTACAGAATCATACGGTCTCATTTAAAATTGATTCTGAGCAATATAAATGAGGGTACTGAAATCCCGAAAATTGCGCATTTAGTGTATTTTCATGCATATCAAGAGTAATGCTGATTCTTATGTAAATTGAAGTGTAGAATCATATGGTTTCATTTAAAATTGATTCTGAGCAATATAAATGAGTGTACTGAAAGCCCGAATATTGCGCAATTAGTGTATTTTCATGTATATCAAGATTAATGCTGATTCTTGTGTAATTTGATGTGTAGAATTATATGGTCTCAATTAAAATTGACTCTGAGCAATATAAATGAGTGTACTGAAAATCCAAAACTGCGCATTTAGTGTATTTTCATGCATATCAAGAATAATGATGATTCTTATGTACATTGATGTGTAGAATCATATGGTCTCATTTAAGATTGATACTGAGCAATATAAATGAGTGTACTGAAAGCCCGAAATTTGCTCATTTAGTGTATTTTCATGCATATCAATATTAATGCAGATTCTTATGCAAATTGATGTGTAGATTCATATGGTCTCATTTAAAATTGATTCTGTGCAATATTAATGAGTGTACTGAAAGCCCGAATTTGCGCATTTAGTGTCTTTTCATGCATATCAAGATTAATGTTGATTCTTATGTAAATTGATGTGTAGAATTATATGGTCTCAATTAAAATTGATTCTGAGCAATATAAATGAGTGTACTGAGAGCCCGAAAATTGCGCATTTAGTGTATTTTCAAGTATATCAAAATTAATGCTGATTCTTATGTAAATTGATGTGTAGAATCATATAATATCATTTAAAATTGATTCTGAGCAAGATAAATTAGTGTACTGACAGCATGAAAATTTCGCATTTAATGTATTTTCATGTATATCAAGATTAATTGCCGATTCTTATGTAAATTGATGTGTAGAATCATATGGTCTCATTTAAAATTGATTCTAAGCAATATAAATGAGTGTACTGAAAGCCCTAAAATTGCGCATTTAGTGTATTTTCATGCATATCAAGATTAATGCTGATTCGTATGTAAATTGATGTGTAGAATAATATGGTCTCATTTAAAATTGATTCTGAGCGATATAAATGAGTGTACTGAAAGCCCGAATATTGCACGTTTAGTGCTTTTCATGCATATCAAAATTAATGCTGATTCTTATGTAAATTGATGTGTAGAATCATATGCTTTCATTTAAAATTCATTCTGATCAATATAAAGACTGTACTGAAAGACCAAATACTGCGTATTTAGTGTATTTTCATGCATATCAAGAGTAATGCTGATTCTTATGTAAATTGATGTGTAGAATCATATGGTTGCATTTAAAATTGATTCTGAGCGATATAAATGATTGTACTGAAAGCCCGAAAATTGCGCATTTAGTGTATTTTCGCTGCATATCAAGATTAATGCTGATTCTTATGTAAATTCGATGTGTAGACCTAAGCACGGTCTCATTTCAAATTGATTCTCTAAGCAATATAAATAGGTACTGAAAGCCTGAAAATTGCGCATTAATGTATTTTCATGCATATCAAGATTAAGGCATGATTTTCAACATCAATTTACATAAGAATCAATGGTCGCATTTAAAATTGATTGTAAGCAATGTAAATGAGTGCACTGAAAGCCCGAAAATTGCGCGTTTATGTATTTTCATGCATATCAAGATTAATGCAGATTCTTGTGTAAATTGATGTGTAGAAGCATATGGTCTGATTTGAAATTAATTCTTATCAATATAAATGAGTGTACTGAAAGCCCGAAAATTGCGTAATTAGTGTATTTTCATGCATATAAAGATTAATGCTGATTCTTAAGTAAATTGATGTGTAGAATCATATGGTCTCATTTCAAATTGATTCTAAGCAATATAAATGAGTGTACTGAAAGCCCGAAAATTGCGCATTTAGTGTATTTTCATGCATATCAAGATTAATGCTGATTCTTATGTAAATTGATGAATCACATGGTCGCATTTCAAATTGATTGTAAGCAATGTAAATGAGTGCACTGAAAGCCCGAAAATTGGTGCGTTTATGTATTTTCATGCATATCAAGATTAATGCAGATTCTTGTGTAAATTGATGTGTAGAATCATATGGTCTCATTTGAAATTAATTCTTATCAATATAAATGAGTGTACCTGAAAGCCTGAAAATTGCGCATTTAGTGTATTTTCATGCATATAAAGATTAATGCTGATTCTTATGTAAATTGATGTGTAGAATCATATGGTTGCATTTAAAATTGATTCTAAGCAATATACACAGAGGTACTGAATGCCCCAAAATCTGCGCATTTAGTGTATTTTCATGTATATCAAGATTAATGCTGATTCGTATGTAAATTGATGTGTAGAATCATATGGTCTCATTTAAAATTGTTTCTGAGCGATATAAATGAGTGTACCGAAAGCCCGAAAATGGCACGTTTAGTGTATTTTCATGCATATCAAGATTAATGCTGATTCTTGTGTAAATTGATGTGTAGAATCATATGGTCTCAATTGAAATTAATTCTTATCAATATAAATGAGTGTACTGAAAGACAAAAACCTGCGCATTTAGTGTATTTTCATGCATATCAAGATTAATGCTAATTCTTATGTAAATTGATGTGTAGAATCATATGGTTGCATTTAAAATTGATTCTGAGCGATATAAATGAATGTACTGAAAGCCCGAAAATTGCGCATTTAGTGTATTTTCATGCATATCAAGATTAATGCTGATTCTTAAGTAAATTGATGTGTAGAATCATATGGTCTCATTTCAAATTGATTCTAAGCAATATAAATGAGTGTACTGAAAGCCCGAAAATTGCGCATTTAGTGTATTTTCATGCATATCAAGATTAATGCTGATTCTTATGTAAGTTGATGTTTAGAATCATATGGTCGCATTTAAAATTGATTCTGAGCAATATAAATGAGTGTACTGAAAGCCCGAAAATTGCGCGTTTAGTGTATTTTCATGCATATCACAATTAATGCTGATTCTTGTGTGAATTGATGTGTAGAAGCATATGGTCTCATTTGAAATTAATTCTGATCAATATAAATGAGTGTACTGAAAGACCAAAACTGCGCATTTAGTGTATTTTCATGCATATCAAGATTAATGCTGATTCTTATGCAAATTGATGTGTAGAATCATACGGTCGCATTTAAAATAGATTCTGAGCAATATAAATGTGTGTACTTAAAGCTCGAAAATTGCGCATTTAGTGTATTTTCATGCATATCAAGATTAATGCTGATTCTTATGTAAATTGATGTGTAGAATCACATGGTTTCATTTAAAATTGATTCTGAGCAATATAAATGAGTGTACTGAAAGCCCGAAAATTGCGCATTTAGTGTATTTTCATGCATATCAAGATTAATGCTGATTCTTATGTAAATTGATGTAGAATCATACGGTCTCATTTAAAAATTGATTCTGAGCAATATAAATGAGTGTACTGAAAGCCGGAAAATTGCGCATTTAGTGTATTTTCATGCATATCAAGATTAATGCTGATTCTTATGTAAATTGTTGTGTAGAATCATATGGTCTCATTTAAAATTGATTCCGAGCAATATAAATGAGTGTACTGAAAGCCCGAAAATTGCGCATTTAGTGTATTTTCATGCATATCAAGATTAATGCTGATTCTTATGTAAATTGATTTGTAGAATCATATGGTTACATTTTAAATTGATTCTGATCAATATAAATGACTGTAATGTAAGCCCGAAAATTGCGCATTAATGCATTTTCATGCATATCAAGATTACTGCTGATTCTTATGTAAATTGATGTGTAGGATCATATGGTCTCATTTAAAATTGACTCCGAGCGACATAAATGAGTGTACTGAAAGCCCGAAAATTGCGCATTTAGTGTATTTTCATGCATATCAAGATACGCTGATTCTTATGTAAATTGATGTGTGGAATCATATGTTCTCATTTAAAATTGATTCTGAGCAATAGAAATGATCGTACTGAAAGACCGAAATTTCGTATTAAATGTATTTTCATGCATATCAAGATTAATGCTGATTCTTATGTAAATTGATGTGTAGAATCATATGGTTTCATTTAAAATTGATTCTGATCAATATAAATGAGTGTACTGAAAGTCCAAAAACCTCGCATTTAGTGTATTTTCATGCATATCAAGATTATGCTAATTTCATGTAAATTGATGTGTAGAATAATATGGTTTCATTTACAATTGATTCTGAGCAATATAAATGAGTGTACTGAAAGCCCGAAAATTGCGCATTTAGTGTATTTTCATGCATATCAAGATTAATGCTGATTCTTATGTAAATTGATGTGTAGAATCATATGGTCTCATTTAAAATTGGTTCTGACCAATACAAATGAGTGTACTGAAAGCCCGAAAATTGCGCATTTAGTGTATTTTCAGCATATCAAGATTAATGCTGATTCTTATGTAAATTGATGTGTAGAATCATATAATCCATTTAAAATTGATTCTGAGCGATATAAATGAGTGTACTGAAAGCCCGAAAATTGCGCATTTAGTTTATTTTCATGCATATCACGATTAATGCTGATTCTTAAGTAAATTGATGTGTAGAATCATATGGTCTCATTTAATATTGATTCTAAGCAATATAAATGAGTGTACTGAAAGACAGAAACTGCGCATTTAGGTGTATTTTCATGCATTTCAAGATTAATGCTGATTCTTATGTAAATTGATGTGTAGAATCATATGGTCTCATTTAAAATTGATTCCGAGCAATATAAATGAGTGTACTGAAAGCCCGAAAATTGAGCATTTACTGTATTTTCATGCATATCAAGATTAATGCTGATTCTTATGTAAATTGATGTGTAGAATCATATGGTTACATTTAAAATTAATTCTGATCATTATAAATGATTGTACTGAAAGCCCAAAAACTGCGCATTTAGTGCATTTTCATGCATATCAAGATTAATGCTGATTCTTATGTAAATTGATGTGTAGAATCATATGGTCTCATTTAAAATTGACTCCGAGCCACATAAATGAGTGTATT
>JBBBDQ010025559.1:0-71524 GCA_037127315.1 Ascarosepion bandense
CATGTTGAAACCATTTGGTATGAATAGAAAACATTTAGATATTAAAAAAATTTTAGGGTCTTCAATATTTTCTGGGAGTTTGAAAATCTCGAAAATGCAATAGATTTATTACGTAAACTTTGAAAATTTCAAAGTTTCGGAAAATTAATTTATCTTTCAGATAAATTAATAAAAATTGTTATATCATGTTGATAACATTAGGTAACAATAGGAAACGCTTAGATTTTAAAAAAATTTTGAGGTTTCGATACTTTACAGAAGTTTAAATCTTTGAAAATTACGTTGAAAAACTATGCGAAATCAGCTAAAAAGTGATACTTTTTGAGGTATATTTTGAAATTTTCAGAGTCTCAGAAAATTAATTCATCCTTAGGATAAATTAATGAAAATAGGTGAAACATGTTGAAAATACTTGGTATGAATAGAAAACACTTAGATATTAAAAAAATTTTAGGGTCTTCAATATTTTCTGGGAGTTTGAAAATCTCGAAAATGCAATAGATTTATTACGTAAATTTTGGAAATTTCAAAGTTTCAGAAAATTAATTTATCTTTCAGATAAATTAATAAAAATTGTTATATCATGTTGATAACATTAGGTAACAATAGGAAACGCTTAGATTTTAAAAAAATTTTGGAGGTTTCGATACTTTACAGAAGTTTAAAAACTTTGAAAATTACGTTGAAAAACTATGCGAAATCAGCTAAAAAGTGATACTTTTTGAGGTATATTTTGAAATATTCAGAGTCTCAGAAAATTCATTCATCCTTAGGATAAATTAATGAAAATAGGTGAAACATGTTGAAACCACTTGCTATGAATAGAAAACACTTAGATATTAAAAAAATTTTAGGGTCTTCAAAATTTTCTGGGAGTTTGAATATCTCGAAAATGCAATAGATTTATTACGTAAATTTTGAAAATTTCAAAGTTTCAGAAAATTAATTTATCTTTCAGATAAATTAATAAAAATTGTTATATCATGTTGATAACATTAGGTAACAATAGGAAACGCTTAGATTTTAAAAAAATTTTGGAGGTTTCGATACTTTACAGAAGTTTAAAAACTTTGAAAATTACGTTGAAAAACTATGCGAAATCAGCTAAAAAGTGATACTTTTTGAGGTATATTTTGAAATTTTCAGAGTCTCAGAAAAATAATTCATCCTTAGGATAAATTAATGAAAATAGGTGAAACATGTTGAAACCATTTGGTATGAATAGAAAACATTTAGATATTAAAAAAATTTTAGGGTCTTCAATATTTTCTGGGAGTTTGAATATCTCGAAAATGCAATAGATTTATTACGTAAACTTTGAAAATTTCAAAGTTTCAGAAAATTAATTTATCTTTCAGATAAATTAATAAAAATTGTTATATCATGTTGATAACATTAGGTAACAATAGGAAACGCTTAGATTTTTAAAAAAATTTTGAGGTTTCGATACTTTACAGAAGTTTAAATCTTTGAAAATTACGTTGAAAAACTATGCGAAATCAGCTAAAAAGTGATACTTTTTGAGGTATATTTTGAAATTTTCAGAGTCTCAGAAAATTAATTCATCCTTAGGATAAATTAATGAAAATAGGTGAAACATGTTGAAACCACTTGCTATGAATAGAAAACACTTAGATATTAAAAAAATTTTAGGGTCTTCAAAATTTTCTGGGAGTTTGAAAATCTCGAAAATGCAATAGATTTATTACGTAAATTTTGAAAATTTCAAACTTTCAGAAAATTAATTTATCTTTCAGATAAATTAATAAAAATTGTTATATCATGTTGATAACATTAGGTAACAATAGGAAACGCTTAGATTTTAAAAAAATTTTGGAGGTTTCGATACTTTACAGAAGTTTAAAAACTTTGAAAATTACGTTGAAAAACTATGCGAAATCAGCTAAAAAGTGATACTTTTTGAGGTATATTTTGAAATTTTCAGAGTCTCAGAAAATTAATTCATCCTTAGGATAAATTAATGAAAATAGGTGAAACATGTTGAAACCACTTGCTATGAATAGAAAACACTTAGATATTACAAAAATTTTAGGGTCTTCAATATTTTCTGGGAGTTTGAAAATCTCGAAAATGCAATAGATTTATTACGTAAATTTTGAAAATTTCAAAGTTTCAGAAAATTAATTTATCTTTCAGATAAATTAATAAAAATTGTTATATCATGTTGATAACATTAGGTAACAATAGGAAACGCTTAGATTTTAAAAAAATTTTGGAGGTTTCGATACTTTACAGAAGTTTAAAAACTTTGAAAATTACGTTGAAAAACTATGCGAAATCAGCTAAAAAGTGATACTTTTTGAGGTATATTTTGAAATATTCAGAGTCTCAGAAAATTAATTCATCCTTAGGAGAAATTAATGAAAATAGGTGAAACATGTTGAAACCACTTGCTATGAATAGAAAACACTTAGATATTACAAAAATTTTAGGGTCTTCAATATTTTCTGGGAGTTTGAAAATCTCGAAAATGCAATAGATTTATTACGTAAATTTTGGAAATTTCAAAGTTTGAGAAAATTAATTTATCTTTCAGATAAATTAAGAAAAATTGTTATATCATGTTGATAACATTAGGTAACAATAGGAAACGCTTAGATTTTAAAAAAATTTTGGAGGTTTCGATACTTTACAGAAGTTTAAAAACTTTGAAAATTACGTTGAAAAACTATGCGAAATCAGCTAAAAAGTGATACTTTTTGAGGTATATTTTGAAATTTTCAGAGTCTCAGAAAATTAATTCATCCTTAGGATAAATTAATGAAAATAGGTGAAACATGTTGAAACCACTTGGTATGAATAGAAAACACTTAGATATTAAAAAAATTTTAGGGTCTTCAATATTTTCTGGGAGTTTGAAAATCTCGAAAATGCAGTAGATTTATTACGTAAATTTTGAAAATTTCAAAGTTTCAGAAAATTAATTTATCTTTCAGATAAATTAATAAAAATTGTTATATCATGTTGATAACATTAGGTAACAATAGGAAACGCTTAGATTTTAAAAAAATTTTGGAGGTTTCGATACTTTACAGAAGTTTAAAAACTTTGAAAATTACGTTGAAAAACTATGCGAAATCAGCTAAAAAGTGATACTTTTTGAGGTATATTTTGAAATTTTCAGAGTTCAGAAAATTAATTCATCCTTAGGATAAATTAATGAAAATAGGTGAAACATGTTGAAACCATTTGGTATGAATAGAAAACATTTAGATATTAAAAAAATTTTAGGGTCTTCAATATTTTCTGGGAGTTTGAAAATCTCGAAAATGCAATAGATTTATTACGTAAACTTTGAAAATTTCAAAGTTTCGGAAAATTAATTTATCTTTCAGATAAATTAATAAAAATTGTTATATCATGTTGATAACATTAGGTAACAATAGGAAACGCTTAGATTTTAAAAAAATTTTGAGGTTTCGATACTTTACAGAAGTTTAAATCTTTGAAAATTACGTTGAAAAACTATGCGAAATCAGCTAAAAAGTGATACTTTTTGAGGTATATTTTGAAATTTTCAGAGTCTCAGAAAATTAATTCATCCTTAGGATAAATTAATGAAAATAGGTGAAACATGTTGAAAATACTTGGTATGAATAGAAAACACTTAGATATTAAAAAAATTTTAGGGTCTTCAATATTTTCTGGGAGTTTGAAAATCTCGAAAATGCAATAGATTTATTACGTAAATTTTGGAAATTTCAAAGTTTCAGAAAATTAATTTATCTTTCAGATAAATTAATAAAAATTGTTATATCATGTTGATAACATTAGGTAACAATAGGAAACGCTTAGATTTTAAAAAATTTTGGAGGTTTCGATACTTTACAGAAGTTTAAAAACTTTGAAAATTACGTTGAAAAACTATGCGAAATCAGCTAAAAAGTGATACTTTTTGAGGTATATTTTGAAATATTCAGAGTCTCAGAAAATTCATTCATCCTTAGGATAAATTAATGAAAATAGGTGAAACATGTTGAAACCACTTGCTATGAATAGAAAACACTTAGATATTAAAAAAATTTTAGGGTCTTCAAAATTTTCTGGGAGTTTGAATATCTCGAAAATGCAATAGATTTATTACGTAAATTTTGAAAATTTCAAAGTTTCAGAAAATTAATTTATCTTTCAGATAAATTAATAAAAATTGTTATATCATGTTGATAACATTAGGTAACAATAGGAAACGCTTAGATTTTAAAAAATTTTGGAGGTTTCGATACTTTACAGAAGTTTAAAAACTTTGAAAATTACGTTGAAAAACTATGCGAAATCAGCTAAAAAGTGATACTTTTTGAGGTATATTTTGAAATTTTCAGAGTCTCAGAAAATTAATTCATCCTTAGGATAAATTAATGAAAATAGGTGAAACATGTTGAAACCACTTGCTATGAATAGAAAACACTTAGATATTACAAAAATTTTAGGGTCTTCAATATTTTCTGGGAGTTTGAAAATCTCGAAAATGCAATAGATTTATTACGTAAATTTTGAAAATTTCAAAGTTTCAGAAAATTAATTTATCTTTCAGATAAATTAATAAAAATTGTTATATCATGTTGATAACATTAGGTAACAATAGGAAACGCTTAGATTTTAAAAAAATTTTGGAGGTTTCGATACTTTACAGAAGTTTAAAAACTTTGAAAATTACGTTGAAAAACTATGCGAAATCAGCTAAAAAGTGATACTTTTTGAGGTATATTTTGAAATTTTCAGAGTCTCAGAAAATTAATTCATCCTTAGGATAAATTAATGAAAATAGGTGAAACATGTTGAAACCACTTGCTATGAATAGAAAACACTTAGATATTACAAAAATTTTAGGGTCTTCAATATTTTCTGGGAGTTTGAAAATCTCGAAAATGCAATAGATTTATTACGTAAATTTTGAAAATTTCAAAGTTTCAGAAAATTAATTTATCTTTCAGATAAATTAATAAAAATTGTTATATCATGTTGATAACATTAGGTAACAATAGGAAACGCTTAGATTTTAAAAAATTTTGGAGGTATCGATACTTTACAGAAGTTTAAAAACTTTGAAAATTACGTTGAAAAACTATGCGAAATCAGCTAAAAAGTGATACTTTTTGAGGTATATTTTGAAATTTTCAGAGTCTCAGAAAATTAATTCATCCTTAGGAGAAATTAATGAAAATAGCTGAAACATGTTAAAACCACTTGCTATGAATAGAAAACACTTAGATATTAAAAAAATTTTAGGGTCTTCAATATTTTCTGGGAGTTTGAAAATCTCGTAAATGCAATAGATTTATTACGTAAATTTTGAAAATTTCAAAGTTTCAGAAAATTAATTTATCTTTCAGATAAATTAATAAAAATTGTTATATCATGTTGATAATATTAGGTAACAATAGGAAACGCTTAGATTTTAAAAAAATTTTGGAGGTTTCGATACTTTACAGAAGTTTAAAAACTTTGAAAATTACGTTGAAAAACTATGCGAAATCAGCTAAAAAGTGATACTTTTTGAGGTATATTTTGAAATTTTCAGAGTCTCAGAAAATTAATTCATCCTTAGGATAAATTAATGAAAATAGGTGAAACATGTTGAAACCATTTGGTATGAATAGAAAACATTTAGATATTAAAAAAATTTTAGTGTCTTCAATATTTTCTGGGAGTTTGAATATCTCGAAAATGCAATAGATTTATTACGTAAACTTTGAAAATTTCAAAGTTTTCAGAAAATTAATTTATCTTTCAGATAAATTAATAAAAATTGTTATATCATGTTGATAACATTAGGTAACAATAGGAAACGCTTAGATTTTTAAAAAAATTTTGAGGTTTCGATACTTTACAGAAGTTTAAATCTTTGAAAATTCCGTTGAAAAACTATGCGAAATCAGCTAAAAAGTGATACTTTTTGAGGTATATTTTGAAATTTTCAGAGTTCAGAAAATTAATTCATCCTTAGGATAAATTAATGAAAATAGGTGAAACATGTTGAAACCACTTGGTATGAATAGAAAACACTTAGATATTAAAAAAATTTTAGGGTCTTCAATATTTTCTGGGAGTTTGAAAATCTCGAAAATGCAATAGATTTATTACGTAAATTTTGGAAATTTCAAAGTTTGAGAAAATTAATTTATCTTTCAGATAAATTAATAAAAATTGTTATATCATGTTGATAACATTAGGTAACAATAGGAAACGCTTAGATTTTAAAAAAATTTTGGAGGTTTCGATACTTTACAGAAGTTTAAAAACTTTGAAAATTACGTTGAAAAACTATGCGAAATCAGCTAAAAAGTGATACTTTTTGAGGTATATTTTGAAATTTTCAGAGTCTCAGAAAAATAATTCATCCTTAGGATAAATTAATGAAAATAGGTGAAACATGTTGAAACCATTTGGTATGAATAGAAAACATTTAGATATTAAAAAAATTTTAGGGTCTTCAATATTTTCTGGGAGTTTGAATATCTCGAAAATGCAATAGATTTATTACGTAAACTTTGAAAATTTCAAAGTTTCAGAAAATTAATTTATCTTTCAGATAAATTAATAAAAATTGTTATATCATGTTGATAACATTAGGTAACAATAGGAAACGCTTAGATTTTAAAAAAATTTTGGAGGTTTCGATACTTTACAGAAGTTTAAAAACTTTGAAAATTACGTTGAAAAACTATGCGAAATCAGCTAAAAAGTGATACTTTTTGAGGTATATTTTGAAATTTTCAGAGTCTCAGAAAATTAATTCATCCTTAGGATAAATTAATGAAAATAGGTGAAACATGTTGAAACCACTTGCTATGAATAGAAAACACTTAGATATTACAAAAATTTTAGGGTCTTCAATATTTTCTGGGAGTTTGAAAATCTCGAAAATGCAATAGATTTATTACGTAAATTTTGAAAATTTCAAAGTTTCAGAAAATTAATTTATCTTTCAGATAAATTAATAAAAATTGTTATATCATGTTGATAACATTAGGTAACAATAGGAAACGCTTAGATTTTAAAAAAATTTTGGAGGTTTCGATACTTTACAGAAGTTTAAAAACTTTGAAAATTACGTTGAAAAACTATGCGAAATCAGCTAAAAAGTGATACTTTTTGAGGTATATTTTGAAATTTTCAGAGTCTCAGAAAATTAATTCATCCTTAGGAGAAATTAATGAAAATAGGTGAAACATGTTGAAACCACTTGCTATGAATAGAAAACACTTAGATATTAAAAAACTTTTAGGTTCTTCAATATTTTCTGGGAGTTTGAAAATCTCGAAAATGCAATAGATTTATTACGTAAATTTTGGAAATTTCAAAGTTTGAGAAAATTAATTTATCTTTCAGATAAATTAAGAAAAATTGTTATATCATGTTGATAACTTTAGGTAACAATAGGAAACGCTTAGATTTTAAAAAAATTTTGGAGGTTTCGATACTTTACAGAAGTTTAAAAACTTTGAAAATTACGTTGAAAAACTATGCGAAATCAGCTAAAAAGTGATACTTTTTGAGGTATATTTTGAAATTTTCAGAGTCTCAGAAAATTCATTCATCCTTAGGATAAATTAATGAAAATAGGTGAAACATGTTGAAACCACTTGCTATGAATAGAAAACACTTAGATATTAAAAAAATTTTAGGGTCTTCAAAATTTTCTGGGAGTTTGAAAATCTCGAAAATGCAATAGATTTATTACGTAAATTTTGAAAATTTCAAAGTTTCAGAAAATTAATTTATCTTTCAGATAAATTAATGAAAATTGTTATATCATGTTGATAACATTAGGTAACAATAGGAAACGCTTAGATTTTAAAAAAATTTTGGAGGTTTCGATACTTTACAGAAGTTTAAAAACTTTGAAAATTACGTTGAAAAACTATGCGAAATCAGCTAAAAAGTGATACTTTTTGAGGTATATTTTGAAATTTTCAGAGTCTCAGAAAATTAATTCATCCTTAGGATAAATTAATGAAAATAGGTGAAACATGTTGAAACCACTTGCTATGAATAGAAAACACTTAGATATTACAAAAATTTTAGGGTCTTCAATATTTTCTGGGAGTTTGAAAATCTCGAAAATGCAATAGATTTATTACGTAAATTTTGAAAATTTCAAAGTTTCAGAAAATTAATTTATCTTTCAGATAAATTAATAAAAATTGTTATATCATGTTGATAACATTAGGTAACAATAGGAAACGCTTAGATTTTAAGAAAATTTTGGAGGTATCGATACTTTACAGAAGTTTAAAAACTTTGAAAATTACGTTGAAAAACTATGCGAAATCAGCTAAAAAGTGATACTTTTTGAGGTATATTTTGAAATTTTCAGAGTCTCAGAAAATTAATTCATCCTTAGGAGAAATTAATGAAAATAGGTGAAACATGTTGAAACCACTTGCTATGAATAGAAAACACTTAGATATTAAAAAAATTTTAGGGTCTTCAAAATTTTCTGGGAGTTTGAAAATCTCGAAAATGCAATAGATTTATTACGTAAATTTTGAAAATTTCAAAGTTTCAGAAAATTAATTTATCTTTCAGATAAGTTAATGAAAATTGTTATATCATGTTGATAACATTAGGTAACAATAGGAAACGCTTAGATTTTAAAAAATTTTGGAGGTTTCGATACTTTACAGAAGTTTAAAAACTTTGAAAATTACGTTGAAAAACTATGCGAAATCAGCTAAAAAGTGATACTTTTTGAGGTATATTTTGAAATTTTCAGAGTCTCAGAAAATTAATTCATCCTTAGGATAAATTAATGAAAATAGGTGAAACATGTTGAAACCACTTGCTATGAATAGAAAACACTTAGATATTACAAAAATTTTAGGGTCTTCAATATTTTCTGGGAGTTTGAAAATCTCGAAAATGCAATAGATTTATTACGTAAATTTTGAAAATTTCAAAGTTTCAGAAAATTAATTTATCTTTCAGATAAATTAATAAAAATTGTTATATCATGTTGATAACATTAGGTAACAATAGGAAACGCTTAGATTTTAAAAAAATTTTGGAGGTATCGATACTTTACAGAAGTTTAAAAACTTTGAAAATTACGTTGAAAAACTATGCGAAATCAGCTAAAAAGTGATACTTTTT
This sequence comes from Ascarosepion bandense, assembly GCA_037127315.1. Taxonomy (NCBI): domain Eukaryota; kingdom Metazoa; phylum Mollusca; class Cephalopoda; order Sepiida; family Sepiidae; genus Ascarosepion; species Ascarosepion bandense. The sequence continues at coordinate 9,115 of JBBBDQ010025559.1, forward strand.
GAGGTATATTTTGAAATTTTCAGAGTCTCAGAAAATTAATTCATCCTTAGGAGAAATTAATGAAAATAGCTGAAACATGTTGAAACCACTTGCTATGAATAGAAAACACTTAGATATTAAAAAAATTTTACGGTCTTCAATATTTTCTGGGAGTTTGAAAATCTCGTAAATGCAATAGATTTATTACGTAAATTTTGAAAATTTCAAAGTTTCAGAAAATTAATTTATCTTTCAGATAAATTAATAAAAATTGTTATATCATGTTGATAATATTAGGTAACAATAGGAAACGCTTAGATTTTAAAAAAATTTTGGAGGTTTCGATACTTTACAGAAGTTTAAAAACTTTGAAAATTACGTTGAAAAACTATGCGAAATCAGCTAAAAAGTGATACTTTTTGAGGTATATTTTGAAATTTTCAGAGTCTCAGAAAATTAATTCATCCTTAGGATAAATTAATGAAAATAGGTGAAACATGTTGAAACCATTTGGTATGAATAGAAAACATTTAGATATTAAAAAAATTTTAGGGTCTTCAATATTTTCTGGGAGTTTGAATATCTCGAAAATGCAATAGATTTATTACGTAAACTTTGAAAATTTCAAAGTTTCAGAAAATTAATTTATCTTTCAGATAAATTAATAAAAATTGTTATATCATGTTGATAACATTAGGTAACAATAGGAAACGCTTAGATTTTTAAAAAAATTTTGAGGTTTCGATACTTTACAGAAGTTTAAATCTTTGAAAATTACGTTGAAAAACTATGCGAAATCAGCTAAAAAGTGATACTTTTTGAGGTATATTTTGAAATTTTCAGAGTCTCAGAAAATTAATTCATCCTTAGGATAAATTAATGAAAATAGGTGAAACATGTTGAAACCACTTGGTATGAATAGAAAACACTTAGATATTAAAAAAATTTTAGGGTCTTCAATATTTTCTGGGAGTTTGAAAATCTCGAAAATGCAATAGATTTATTACGTAAATTTTGGAAATTTCAAAGTTTTAGAAAATTAATTTATCTTTCAGATAAATTAATAAAAATTGTTATATCATGTTGATAACATTAGGTAACAATAGGAAACGCTTAGATTTTAAAAAAATTTTGGAGGTTTCGATACTTTACAGAAGTTTAAAAACTTTGAAAATTACGTTGAAAAACTATGCGAAATCAGCTAAAAAGTGATACTTTTTGAGGTATATTTTGAAATTTTCAGAGTCTCAGAAAAATAATTCATCCTTAGGATAAATTAATGAAAATAGGTGAAACATGTTGAAACCATTTGGTATGAATAGAAAACATTTAGATATTAAAAAAATTTTAGGGTCTTCAATATTTTCTGGGAGTTTGAATATCTCGAAAATGCAATAGATTTATTACGTAAACTTTGAAAATTTCAAAGTTTCAGAAAATTAATTTATCTTTCAGATAAATTAATAAAAATTGTTATATCATGTTGATAACATTAGGTAACAATAGGAAACGCTTAGATTTTTAAAAAAATTTTGAGGTTTCGATACTTTACAGAAGTTTAAATCTTTGAAAATTACGTTGAAAAACTATGCGAAATCAGCTAAAAAGTGATACTTTTTGAGGTATATTTTGAAATTTTCAGAGTCTCAGAAAATTAATTCATCCTTAGGATAAATTAATGAAAATAGGTGAAACATGTTGAAACCACTTGCTATGAATAGAAAACACTTAGATATTAAAAAAATTTTAGGGTCTTCAAAATATTCTGGGAGTTTGAAAATCTCGAAAATGCAATAGATTTATTACGTAAATTTTGAAAATTTCAAACTTTCAGAAAATTAATTTATCTTTCAGATAAATTAATAAAAATTGTTATATCATGTTGATAACATTAGGTAACAATAGGAAACGCTTAGATTTTAAAAAAATTTTGGAGGTTTCGATACTTTACAGAAGTTTAAAAACTTTGAAAATTACGTTGAAAAACTATGCGAAATCAGCTAAAAAGTGATACTTTTTGAGGTATATTTTGAAATTTTCAGAGTCTCAGAAAATTAATTCATCCTTAGGATAAATTAATGAAAATAGGTGAAACATGTTGAAACCACTTGCTATGAATAGAAAACACTTAGATATTACAAAAATTTTAGGGTCTTCAATATTTTCTGGGAGTTTGAAAATCTCGAAAATGCAATAGATTTATTACGTAAATTTTGAAAATTTCAAAGTTTCAGAAAATTAATTTATCTTTCAGATAAATTAATAAAAATTGTTATATCATGTTGATAACATTAGGTAACAATAGGAAACGCTTAGATTTTAAAAAAATTTTGGAGGTTTCGATACTTTACAGAAGTTTAAAAACTTTGAAAATTACGTTGAAAAACTATGCGAAATCAGCTAAAAAGTGATACTTTTTGAGGTATATTTTGAAATATTCAGAGTCTCAGAAAATTAATTCATCCTTAGGAGAAATTAATGAAAATAGGTGAAACATGTTGAAACCACTTGCTATGAATAGAAAACACTTAGATATTACAAAAATTTTAGGGTCTTCAATATTTTCTGGGAGTTTGAAAATCTCGAAAATGCAATAGATTTATTACGTAAATTTTGGAAATTTCAAAGTTTGAGAAAATTAATTTATCTTTCAGATAAATTAAGAAAAATTGTTATATCATGTTGATAACATTAGGTAACAATAGGAAACGCTTAGATTTTAAAAAAATTTTGGAGGTTTCGATACTTTACAGAAGTTTAAAAACTTTGAAAATTACGTTGAAAAACTATGCGAAATCAGCTAAAAAGTGATACTTTTTGAGGTATATTTTGAAATTTTCAGAGTCTCAGAAAATTAATTCATCCTTAGGATAAATTAATGAAAATAGGTGAAACATGTTGAAACCACTTGCTATGAATAGAAAACACTTAGATATTACAAAAATTTTAGGGTCTTCAATATTTTCTGGGAGTTTGAAAATCTCGAAAATGCAATAGATTTATTACGTAAATTTTGAAAATTTCAAAGTTTCAGAAAATTAATTTATCTTTCAGATAAATTAATAAAAATTGTTATATCATGTTGATAACATTAGGTAACAATAGGAAACGCTTAGATTTTAAAAAAATTTTGGAGGTTTCGATACTTTACAGAAGTTTAAAAACTTTGAAAATTACGTTGAAAAACTATGCGAAATCAGCTAAAAAGTGATACTTTTTGAGGTATATTTTGAAATTTTCAGAGTCTCAGAAAATTAATTCATCCTTAGGATAAATTAATGAAAATAGGTGAAACATGTTGAAACCATTTGGTATGAATAGAAAACATTTAGATATTAAAAAAATTTTAGGGTCTTCAATATTTTCTGGGAGTTTGAATATCTCGAAAATGCAATAGATTTATTACGTAAACTTTGAAAATTTCAAAGTTTCAGAAAATTAATTTATCTTTCAGATAAATTAATAAAAATTGTTATATCATGTTGATAACATTAGGTAACAATAGGAAACGCTTAGATTTTTAAAAAAATTTTGAGGTTTCGATACTTTACAGAAGTTTAAATCTTTGAAAATTACGTTGAAAAACTATGCGAAATCAGCTAAAAAGTGATACTTTTTGAGGTATATTTTGAAATTTTCAGAGTCTCAGAAAATTAATTCATCCTTAGGATAAATTAATGAAAATAGGTGAAACATGTTGAAACCACTTGCTATGAATAGAAAACACTTAGATATTACAAAAATTTTAGGGTCTTCAATATTTTCTGGGAGTTTGAAAATCTCGAAAATGCAATAGATTTATTACGTAAATTTTGAAAATTTCAAAGTTTCAGAAAATTAATTTATCTTTCAGATAAATTAATAAAAATTGTTATATCATGTTGATAACATTAGGTAACAATAGGAAACGCTTAGATTTTAAAAAAATTTTGGAGGTTTCGATACTTTACAGAAGTTTAAAAACTTTGAAAATTACGTTGAAAAACTATGCGAAATCAGCTAAAAAGTGATACTTTTTGAGGTATATTTTGAAATATTCAGAGTCTCAGAAAATTAATTCATCCTTAGGAGAAATTAATGAAAATAGGTGAAACATGTTGAAACCACTTGCTATGAATAGAAAACACTTAGATATTACAAAAATTTTAGGGTCTTCAATATTTTCTGGGAGTTTGAAAATCTCGAAAATGCAATAGATTTATTACGTAAATTTTGAAAATTTCAAAGTTTCAGAAAATTAATTTATCTTTCAGATAAATTAATAAAAATTGTTATATCATGTTGATAACATTAGGTAACAATAGGAAACGCTTAGATTTTAAAAAATTTTGGAGGTTTCGATACTTTACAGAAGTTTAAAAACTTTGAAAATTACGTTGAAAAACTATGCGAAATCAGCTAAAAAGTGATACTTTTTGAGGTATATTTTGAAATATTCAGAGTCTCAGAAAATTAATTCATCCTTAGGAGAAATTAATGAAAATAGGTGAAACATGTTGAAACCACTTGCTATGAATAGAAAACACTTAGATATTACAAAAATTTTAGGGTCTTCAATATTTTCTGGGAGTTTGAAAATCTCGAAAATGCAATAGATTTATTACGTAAATTTTGAAAATTTCAAAGTTTCAGAAAATTAATTTATCTTTCAGATAAATTAATAAAAATTGTTATATCATGTTGATAACATTAGGTAACAATAGGAAACGCTTAGATTTTAAAAAAATTTTGGAGGTTTCGATACTTTACAGAAGTTTAAAAACTTTGAAAATTACGTTGAAAAACTATGCGAAATCAGCTAAAAAGTGATACTTTTTGAGGTATATTTTGAAATATTCAGAGTCTCAGAAAATTAATTCATCCTTAGGAGAAATTAATGAAAATAGGTGAAACATGTTGAAACCACTTGCTATGAATAGAAAACACTTAGATATTACAAAAATTTTAGGGTCTTCAATATTTTCTGGGAGTTTGAAAATCTCGAAAATGCAATAGATTTATTACGTAAATTTTGGAAATTTCAAAGTTTGAGAAAATTAATTTATCTTTCAGATAAATTAAGAAAAATTGTTATATCATGTTGATAACATTAGGTAACAATAGGAAACGCTTAGATTTTAAAAAAATTTTGGAGGTTTCGATACTTTACAGAAGTTTAAAAACTTTGAAAATTACGTTGAAAAACTATGCGAAATCAGCTAAAAAGTGATACTTTTTGAGGTATATTTTGAAATTTTCAGAGTCTCAGAAAATTAATTCATCCTTAGGATAAATTAATGAAAATAGGTGAAACATGTTGAAACCACTTGCTATGAATAGAAAACACTTAGATATTACAAAAATTTTAGGGTCTTCAATATTTTCTGGGAGTTTGAAAATCTCGAAAATGCAATAGATTTATTACGTAAATTTTGAAAATTTCAAAGTTTCAGAAAATTAATTTATCTTTCAGATAAATTAATAAAAATTGTTATATCATGTTGATAACATTAGGTAACAATAGGAAACGCTTAGATTTTAAAAAAATTTTGGAGGTTTCGATACTTTACAGAAGTTTAAAAACTTTGAAAATTACGTTGAAAAACTATGCGAAATCAGCTAAAAAGTGATACTTTTTGAGGTATATTTTGAAATTTTCAGAGTCTCAGAAAATTAATTCATCCTTAGGATAAATTAATGAAAATAGGTGAAACATGTTGAAACCATTTGGTATGAATAGAAAACATTTAGATATTAAAAAAATTTTAGGGTCTTCAATATTTTCTGGGAGTTTGAATATCTCGAAAATGCAATAGATTTATTACGTAAACTTTGAAAATTTCAAAGTTTCAGAAAATTAATTTATCTTTCAGATAAATTAATAAAAATTGTTATATCATGTTGATAACATTAGGTAACAATAGGAAACGCTTAGATTTTAAAAAAATTTTGGAGGTTTCGATACTTTACAGAAGTTTAAAAACTTTGAAAATTACGTTGAAAAACTATGCGAAATCAGCTAAAAAGTGATACTTTTTGAGGTATATTTTGAAATTTTCAGAGTCTCAGAAAATTAATTCATCCTTAGGATAAATTAATGAAAATAGGTGAAACATGTTGAAACCACTTGCTATGAATAGAAAACACTTAGATATTACAAAAATTTTAGGGTCTTCAATATTTTCTGGGAGTTTGAAAATCTCGAAAATGCAATAGATTTATTACGTAAATTTTGAAAATTTCAAAGTTTCAGAAAATTAATTTATCTTTCAGATAAATTAATAAAAATTGTTATATCATGTTGATAACATTAGGTAACAATAGGAAACGCTTAGATTTTAAAAAAATTTTGGAGGTTTCGATACTTTACAGAAGTTTAAAAACTTTGAAAATTACGTTGAAAAACTATGCGAAATCAGCTAAAAAGTGATACTTTTTGAGGTATATTTTGAAATTTTCAGAGTCTCAGAAAATTAATTCATCCTTAGGATAAATTAATGAAAATAGGTGAAACATGTTGAAACCATTTGGTATGAATAGAAAACATTTAGATATTAAAAAAATTTTAGGGTCTTCAATATTTTCTGGGAGTTTGAATATCTCGAAAATGCAATAGATTTATTACGTAAACTTTGAAAATTTCAAAGTTTCAGAAAATTAATTTATCTTTCAGATAAATTAATAAAAATTGTTATATCATGTTGATAACATTAGGTAACAATAGGAAACGCTTAGATTTTTTAAAAAATTTTGAGGTTTCGATACTTTACAGAAGTTTAAATCTTTGAAAATTACGTTGAAAAACTATGCGAAATCAGCTAAAAAGTGATACTTTTTGAGGTATATTTTGAAATTTTCAGAGTCTCAGAAAATTAATTCATCCTTAGGATAAATTAATGAAAATAGGTGAAACATGTTGAAACCACTTGCTATGAATAGAAAACACTTAGATATTACAAAAATTTTAGGGTCTTCAATATTTTCTGGGAGTTTGAAAATCTCGAAAATGCAATAGATTTATTACGTAAATTTTGAAAATTTCAAAGTTTCAGAAAATTAATTTATCTTTCAGATAAATTAATAAAAATTGTTATATCATGTTGATAACATTAGGTAACAATAGGAAACGCTTAGATTTTAAAAAAAATTTTGGAGGTTTCGATACTTTACAGAAGTTTAAAAACTTTGAAAATTACGTTGAAAAACTATGCGAAATCAGCTAAAAAGTGATACTTTTTGAGGTATATTTTGAAATATTCAGAGTCTCAGAAAATTAATTCATCCTTAGGAGAAATTAATGAAAATAGGTGAAACATGTTGAAACCACTTGCTATGAATAGAAAACACTTAGATATTACAAAAATTTTAGGGTCTTCAATATTTTCTGGGAGTTTGAAAATCTCGAAAATGCAATAGATTTATTACGTAAATTTTGAAAATTTCAAAGTTTCAGAAAATTAATTTATCTTTCAGATAAATTAATAAAAATTGTTATATCATGTTGATAACATTAGGTAACAATAGGAAACGCTTAGATTTTAAAAAAATTTTGGAGGTTTCGATACTTTACAGAAGTTTAAAAACTTTGAAAATTACGTTGAAAAACTATGCGAAATCAGCTAAAAAGTGATACTTTTTGAGGTATATTTTGAAATATTCAGAGTCTCAGAAAATTAATTCATCCTTAGGAGAAATTAATGAAAATAGGTGAAACATGTTGAAACCACTTGCTATGAATAGAAAACACTTAGATATTACAAAAATTTTAGGGTCTTCAATATTTTCTGGGAGTTTGAAAATCTCGAAAATGCAATAGATTTATTACGTAAATTTTGAAAATTTCAAAGTTTCAGAAAATTAATTTATCTTTCAGATAAATTAATAAAAATTGTTATATCATGTTGATAACATTAGGTAACAATAGGAAACGCTTAGATTTTAAAAAATTTTGGAGGTTTCGATACTTTACAGAAGTTTAAAAACTTTGAAAATTACGTTGAAAAACTATGCGAAATCAGCTAAAAAGTGATACTTTTTGAGGTATATTTTGAAATATTCAGAGTCTCAGAAAATTAATTCATCCTTAGGAGAAATTAATGAAAATAGGTGAAACATGTTGAAACCACTTGCTATGAATAGAAAACACTTAGATATTACAAAAATTTTAGGGTCTTCAATATTTTCTGGGAGTTTGAAAATCTCGAAAATGCAATAGATTTATTACGTAAATTTTGGAAATTTCAAAGTTTGAGAAAATTAATTTATCTTTCAGATAAATTAAGAAAAATTGTTATATCATGTTGATAACATTAGGTAACAATAGGAAACGCTTAGATTTTAAAAAAATTTTGGAGGTTTCGATACTTTACAGAAGTTTAAAAACTTTGAAAATTACGTTGAAAAACTATGCGAAATCAGCTAAAAAGTGATACTTTTTGAGGTATATTTTGAAATTTTCAGAGTCTCAGAAAATTAATTCATCCTTAGGATAAATTAATGAAAATAGGTGAAACATGTTGAAACCACTTGCTATGAATAGAAAACACTTAGATATTACAAAAATTTTAGGGTCTTCAATATTTTCTGGGAGTTTGAAAATCTCGAAAATGCAATAGATTTATTACGTAAATTTTGAAAATTTCAAAGTTTCAGAAAATTAATTTATCTTTCAGATAAATTAATAAAAATTGTTATATCATGTTGATAACATTAGGTAACAATAGGAAACGCTTAGATTTTAAAAAAATTTTGGAGGTTTCGATACTTTACAGAAGTTTAAAAACTTTGAAAATTACGTTGAAAAACTATGCGAAATCAGCTAAAAAGTGATACTTTTTGAGGTATATTTTGAAATTTTCAGAGTCTCAGAAAATTAATTCATCCTTAGGATAAATTAATGAAAATAGGTGAAACATGTTGAAACCATTTGGTATGAATAGAAAACATTTAGATATTAAAAAAATTTTAGGGTCTTCAATATTTTCTGGGAGTTTGAATATCTCGAAAATGCAATAGATTTATTACGTAAACTTTGAAAATTTCAAAGTTTCAGAAAATTAATTTATCTTTCAGATAAATTAATAAAAATTGTTATATCATGTTGATAACATTAGGTAACAATAGGAAACGCTTAGATTTTTAAAAAAATTTTGAGGTTTCGATACTTTACAGAAGTTTAAATCTTTGAAAATTACGTTGAAAAACTATGCGAAATCAGCTAAAAAGTGATACTTTTTGAGGTATATTTTGAAATTTTCAGAGTCTCAGAAAATTAATTCATCCTTAGGATAAATTAATGAAAATAGGTGAAACATGTTGAAACCACTTGCTATGAATAGAAAACACTTAGATATTACAAAAATTTTAGGGTCTTCAATATTTTCTGGGAGTTTGAAAATCTCGAAAATGCAATAGATTTATTACGTAAATTTTGAAAATTTCAAAGTTTCAGAAAATTAATTTATCTTTCAGATAAATTAATAAAAATTGTTATATCATGTTGATAACATTAGGTAACAATAGGAAACGCTTAGATTTTAAAAAATTTTGGAGGTTTCGATACTTTACAGAAGTTTAAAAACTTTGAAAATTACGTTGAAAAACTATGCGAAATCAGCTAAAAAGTGATACTTTTTGAGGTATATTTTGAAATATTCAGAGTCTCAGAAAATTAATTCATCCTTAGGAGAAATTAATGAAAATAGGTGAAACATGTTGAAACCACTTGCTATGAATAGAAAACACTTAGATATTACAAAAATTTTAGGGTCTTCAATATTTTCTGGGAGTTTGAAAATCTCGAAAATGCAATAGATTTATTACGTAAATTTTGAAAATTTCAAAGTTTCAGAAAATTAATTTATCTTTCAGATAAATTAATAAAAATTGTTATATCATGTTGATAACATTAGGTAACAATAGGAAACGCTTAGATTTTAAAAAAATTTTGGAGGTTTCGATACTTTACAGAAGTTTAAAAACTTTGAAAATTACGTTGAAAAACTATGCGAAATCAGCTAAAAAGTGATACTTTTTGAGGTATATTTTGAAATATTCAGAGTCTCAGAAAATTAATTCATCCTTAGGAGAAATTAATGAAAATAGGTGAAACATGTTGAAACCACTTGCTATGAATAGAAAACACTTAGATATTACAAAAATTTTAGGGTCTTCAATATTTTCTGGGAGTTTGAAAATCTCGAAAATGCAATAGATTTATTACGTAAATTTTGGAAATTTCAAAGTTTGAGAAAATTAATTTATCTTTCAGATAAATTAAGAAAAATTGTTATATCATGTTGATAACATTAGGTAACAATAGGAAACGCTTAGATTTTAAAAAAAATTTTTGGAGGTTTCGATACTTTACAGAAGTTTAAAAACTTTGAAAATTACGTTGAAAAACTATGCGAAATCAGCTAAAAAGTGATACTTTTTGAGGTATATTTTGAAATTTTCAGAGTCTCAGAAAATTAATTCATCCTTAGGATAAATTAATGAAAATAGGTGAAACATGTTGAAACCACTTGCTATGAATAGAAAACACTTAGATATTACAAAAATTTTAGGGTCTTCAATATTTTCTGGGAGTTTGAAAATCTCGAAAATGCAATAGATTTATTACGTAAATTTTGAAAATTTCAAAGTTTCAGAAAATTAATTTATCTTTCAGATAAATTAATAAAAATTGTTATATCATGTTGATAACATTAGGTAACAATAGGAAACGCTTAGATTTTAAAAAAATTTTGGAGGTTTCGATACTTTACAGAAGTTTAAAAACTTTGAAAATTACGTTGAAAAACTATGCGAAATCAGCTAAAAAGTGATACTTTTTGAGGTATATTTTGAAATTTTCAGAGTCTCAGAAAATTAATTCATCCTTAGGATAAATTAATGAAAATAGGTGAAACATGTTGAAACCATTTGGTATGAATAGAAAACATTTAGATATTAAAAAAATTTTAGGGTCTTCAATATTTTCTGGGAGTTTGAATATCTCGAAAATGCAATAGATTTATTACGTAAACTTTGAAAATTTCAAAGTTTCAGAAAATTAATTTATCTTTCAGATAAATTAATAAAAATTGTTATATCATGTTGATAACATTAGGTAACAATAGGAAACGCTTAGATTTTTAAAAAAATTTTGAGGTTTCGATACTTTACAGAAGTTTAAATCTTTGAAAATTACGTTGAAAAACTATGCGAAATCAGCTAAAAAGTGATACTTTTTGAGGTATATTTTGAAATTTTCAGAGTCTCAGAAAATTAATTCATTCTTAGGATAAATTAATGAAAATAGGTGAAACATGTTGAAACCACTTGGTATGAATAGAAAACACTTAGATATTAAAAAAATTTTAGGGTCTTCAATATTTTCTGGGAGTTTGAAAATCTCGAAAATGCAATAGATTTATTACGTAAATTTTGGAAATTTCAAAGTTTGAGAAAATTAATTTATCTTTCAGATAAATTAATAAAAATTGTTATATCATGTTGATAACATTAGGTAACAATAGGAAACGCTTAGATTTTAAAAAAATTTTGGAGGTTTCGATACTTTACAGAAGTTTAAAAACTTTGAAAATTACGTTGAAAAACTATGCGAAATCAGCTAAAAAGTGATACTTTTTGAGGTATATTTTGAAATTTTCAGAGTCTCAGAAAAATAATTCATCCTTAGGATAAATTAATGAAAATAGGTGAAACATGTTGAAACCATTTGGTATGAATAGAAAACATTTAGATATTAAAAAAATTTTAGGGTCTTCAATATTTTCTGGGAGTTTGAATATCTCGAAAATGCAATAGATTTATTACGTAAACTTTGAAAATTTCAAAGTTTCAGAAAATTAATTTATCTTTCAGATAAATTAATAAAAATTGTTATATCATGTTGATAACATTAGGTAACAATAGGAAACGCTGAGATTTTAAAAACAATTTTGAGGTTTCGATACTTTACAGAAGTTTAAATCTTTGAAAATTACGTTGAAAAACTATGCGAAATCAGCTAAAAAGTGATACTTTTTGAGGTATATTTTGAAATTTTCAGAGTCTCAGAAAATTAATTCATCCTTAGGATAAATTAATGAAAATAGGTGAAACATGTTGAAACCACTTGCTATGAATAGAAAACACTTAGATATTAAAAAAATTTTAGGGTCTTCAATATTTTCTGGGAGTTTGAAAATCTCGAAAATGCAATAGATTTATTACGTAAATTTTGGAAATTTCAAAGTTTGAGAAAATTAATTTATCTTTCAGATAAATTAATAAAAATTGTTATATCATGTTGATAACATTAGGTAACAATAGGAAACGCTTAGATTTTAAAAAATTTTGGAGGTTTCGATACTTTACAGAAGTTTAAAAACTTTGAAAATTACGTTGAAAAACTATGCGAAATCAGCTAAAAAGTGATACTTTTTGAGGTATATTTTGAAATTTTCAGATTCTCAGAAAATTAATTCATCCTTAGGATAAATTAATGAAAATAGGTGAAACATGTTGAAACCACTTGGTATGAATAGAAAACACTTAGATATTAATAAAATTTTAGGGTCTTCAATATTTTCTGGGAGTTTGAATATCTCGAAAATGCAATAGATTTATTACGTAAATTTTGGAAATTTCAAAATTTGAGAAAATTAATTTATCTTTCAGATAAATTAATAAAAATTGTTATATCATGTTGATAACATTAAGTAACAATAGCAAACGCTTAGATTTTTAAAAAAATTTTGAGGTTTCGATACTTTACAGAAGTCTAAAAACTTTGAAAATTACATTGAAAAACTATGCGAAATCAGCTAAAAAGTGATACTTTTTGAGGTATATTTTGAAATTTTCAGAGTCTCAGAAAATTAATTCATCCTTAGGAGAAATTAATGAAAATAGGTGAAACATGTTGAAACCACTTGCTATGAATAGAAAACACTTAGATATTAAAAAAATTTTAGGGTCTTCAATATTTTCTGGGAGTTTGAAAATCTCGTAAATGCAATAGATTTATTACGTAAATTTTGAAAATTTCAAAGTTTCAGAAAATTAATTTATCTTTCAGATAAATTAATAAAAATTGTTATATCATGTTGATAATATTAGGTAACAATAGGAAACGCTTAGATTTTAAAAAAATTTTGGAGGTTTTGATACTTTACAGAAGTTTAAAAACTTTGAAAATTACGTTGAAAAACTATGCGAAATCAGCTAAAAAGTGATACTTTTTTAGGTATATTTTGAAATTTTCAGAGTCTCAGAAAATTAATTCATCCTTAGGATAAATTAATGAAAATAGGTGAAACATGTTGAAACCATTTGGTATGAATAGAAAACATTTAGATATTAAAAAAATTTTAGGGTCTTCAATATTTTCTGGGAGTTTGAATATCTCGAAAATGCAATAGATTTATTACGTAAACTTTGAAAATTTCAAAGTTTCAGAAAATTAATTTATCTTTCAGATAAATTAATAAAAATTGTTATATCATGTTGATAACATTAGGTAACAATAGGAAACGCTTAGATTTTTAAAAAAATTTTGAGGTTTCGATACTTTACAGAAGTTTAAATCTTTGAAAATTACGTTGCAAAACTATGCGAAATCAGCTAAAAAGTGATACTTTTTGAGGTATATTTTGAAATTTTCAGAGTCTCAGAAAATTAATTCATCCTTAGGATAAATTAATGAAAATAGGTGAAACATGTTGAAACCACTTGGTATGAATAGAAAACACTTAGATATTAAAAAAATTTTAGGGTCTTCAATATTTTCTGGGAGTTTGAAAATCTCGAAAATGCAATAGATTTATTACGTAAATTTTGGAAATTTCAGAGTTTGAGAAAATTAATTTATCTTTCAGATAAATTAATAAAAATTGTTATATCATGTTGATAACATTAGGTAACAATAGGAAACGCTTAGATTTTAAAAAAAATTTTGGAGGTTTCGATACTTTACAGAAGTTTAAAAACTTTGAAAATTACGTTGAAAAACTATGCGAAATCAGCTAAAAAGTGATACTTTTTGAGGTATATTTTGAAATTTTCAGAGTCTCAGAAAAATAATTCATCCTTAGGATAAATTAATGAAAATAGGTGAAACATGTTGAAACCATTTGGTATGAATAGAAAACATTTAGATATTAAAAAAATTTTATGGTCTTCAATATTTTCTGGGAGTTTGAATATCTCGAAAATGCAATAGATTTATTACGTAAACTTTGAAAATTTCAAAGTTTCAGAAAATTAATTTATCTTTCAGATAAATTAATAAAAATTGTTATATCATGTTGATAACATTAGGTAACAATAGGAAACGCTTAGATTTTAAAAAAAATTTTGAGGTTTCGATACTTTACAGAAGTTTAAATCTTTGAAAATTACGTTGAAAAACTATGCGAAATCAGCTAAAAAGTGATACTTTTTGAGGTATATTTTGAAATTTTAAGAGTCTCAGAAAATTAATTCATCCTTAGGATAAATTAATGAAAATAGGTGAAACATGTTGAAACCACTTGCTATGAATAGAAAACACTTAGATATTAAAAAAATTTTAGGGTCTTCAATATTTTCTGGGAGTTTGAAAATCTCGAAAATGCAATAGATTTATTACGTAAATTTCGGAAATTTCAAAGTTTGAGAAAATTAATTTATCTTTCAGATAAATTAATAAAAATTGTTATATCATGTTGATAACATTAGGTAACAATAGGAAACGCTTAGATTTTAAAAAAATTTTGGAGGTTTCGATACTTTACAGAAGTTTAAAAACTTTGAAAATTACGTTGAAAAACTATGCGAAATCAGCTAAAAAGTGATACTTTTTGAGGTATATTTTGAAATTTTCAGATTCTCAGAAAATTAATTCATCCTTAGGATAAATTAATGAAAATAGGTGAAACATGTTGAAACCACTTGGTATGAATAGAAAACACTTAGATATTAAAAAAATTTTAGGGTCTTCAATATTTTCTGGGAGTTTGAATATCTCGAAAATGCAATAGATTTATTACGTAAATTTTGGAAATTTCAAAGTTTGAGAAAATTAATTTATCTTTCAGATAAATTAATAAAAATTGTTATATCATGTTGATAACATTAAGTAACAATAGCAAACGCTTAGATTTTAAAAAAAATTTTGAGGTTTCGATACTTTACAGAAGTCTAAAAACTTTGAAAATTACGTTGAAAAACTATGCGAAATCAGCTAAAAAGTGATACTTTTTGAGGTATATTTTAAAATTTTCAGAGTCTCAGAAAATTAATTCATCCTTAGGAGAAATTAATGAAAATAGGTGAAACATGTTGAAACCACTTGCTATGAATAGAAAACACTTAGATATTAAAAAAATTTTAGGGTCTTCAATATTTTCTGGGAGTTTGAAAATCTCGAAAATGCAATAGATTTATTACGTAAATTTTGAAAATTTCAAAGTTTCAGAAAATTAATTTATTTTTCAGATAAATTAATAAAAATTGTTATATCATGTTGATAACATTAGGTAACAATAGGAAACGCTTAGATTTTAAAAAAATTTTGGAGGTTTCGATACTTTACAGAAGTTTAAACTTTGAAAATTACGTTGAAAAACTATGCGAAATCAGCTAAAAAGTGATACTTTTTGAGGTATATTTTGAAATTTTCAGAGTCTCAGAAAATTAATTCATCCTTAGGATAAATTAATGAAAATAGGTGAAACATGTTGAAACCACATGCTATGAATAGAAAACACTTAGATATTAAAAAAATTTTAGGGTCTTCAATATTTTCTGGGAGTTTGAAAATCTCGAAAATGCAATAGATTTATTACGTAAATTTCGGAAATTTCAAAGTTTGAGAAAATTAATTTATCTTTCAGATAAATTAATAAAAATTGTTATATCATGTTGATAACATTAGGTAACAATAGGAAACGCTTAGATTTTAAAAAAATTTTGGAGGTTTCGATACTTTACAGAAGTTTAAAAACTTTGAAAATTACGTTGAAAAACTATGCGAAATCAGCTAAAAAGTGATACTTTTTGAGGTATATTTTGAAATTTTCAGATTCTCAGAAAATTAATTCATCCTTAGGATAAATTAATGAAAATAGGTGAAACATGTTGAAACCACTTGGTATGAATAGAAAACACTTAGATATTAAAAAAATTTTAGGGTCTTCAATATTTTCTGGGAGTTTGAATATCTCGAAAATGCAATAGATTTATTACGTAAATTTTGGAAATTTCAAAGTTTGAGAAAATTAATTTATCTTTCAGATAAATTAATAAAAATTGTTATATCATGTTGATAACATTAAGTAACAATAGCAAACGCTTAGATTTTAAAAAAATTTTGAGGTTTCGATACTTTACAGAAGTCTAAAAACTTTGAAAATTACGTTGAAAAACTATGCGAAATCAGCTAAAAAGTGATACTTTTTGAGGTATATTTTGAAATTTTCAGAGTCTCAGAAAATTAATTCATCCTTAGGAGAAATTAATGAAAATAGGTGAAACATGTTGAAACCACTTGCTATGAATAGAAAACACTTAGATATTAAAAAAATTTTAGGGTCTTCAATATTTTCTGGGAGTTTGAAAATCTCGAAAATGCAGTAGATTTATTACGTAAATTTTGAAAATTTCAGAGTGTCAGAAAATTAATTTATCTTTCAGATAAATTAATAAAAATTGTTATATCATGTTGATAACATTAGGTAACAATAGGAAACGCTTAGATTTTAAAAAAATTTTGGAGGTTTCGATACTTTACAGAAGTTTAAAACTTTGAAAATTACGTTGAAAAACTATGCGAAATCAGCTAAAAAGTGATACATTTTGAGGTATATTTTGAAATTTTCAGAGTCTCAGAAAATTAATTCATCCTTAGGATAAATTAATGAAAATAGGTGAAACATGTTGAAACCACTTGCTATGAATAGAAAACACTTAGATATTAAAAAAAATTTAGGGTCTTCAATATTTTCTGGGAGTTTGAAAATCTCGAAAATGCAGTAGATTTATTACGTAAATTTTGAAAATTTCAAAGTTTCAGAAAATTAATTTATCTTTCAGATAAATTAATAAAAATTGTTATATCATGTTGATAACATTAGGTAACAATAGGAAACGCTTAGATTTTAAAAAAATTTTGGAGGTTTCGATACTTTACAGAAGTTTAAAAACTTTGAAAATTACGTTGAAAAACTATGCGAAATCAGCTAAAAAGTGATACATTTTGAGGTATATTTTGAAATTTTCAGAGTCTCAGAAAATTAATTCATCCTTAGGAGAAATTAATGAAAATAGGTGAAACATGTTGAAACCATTTTGTATGAATAGAAAACATTTAGAAATTAAAAAAATTTTAGGGTCTTCAATATTTTCTGGGAGTTTGAATATCTCGAAAATGCAATAGATTTATTACGTAAACTTTGAAAATTTCAAAGTTTCAGAAAATTAATTTATCTTTCAGATAAATTAATAAAAATTGTTATATCATGTTGATAACATTAGGTAACAATAGGAAACGCTTAGATTTTAAAAAAATTTTGGAGGTTTCGATACTTTACAGAAGTTTAAAACCTTTGAAAATTACGTTGAAAAACTATGCGAAATCAGCTAAAAAGTGATACTTTTTGAGGTATATTTTGAAATTTCAGAGTCTCAGAAAATTAATTCATCCTTAGGATAAATTAATGAAAATAGGTGAAACATGTTGAAACCACTTGCTATGAATAGAAAACACTTAGATATTAAAAAAATTTTAGGGTCTTCAATATTTTCTGGGAGTTTGAAAATCTCGAAAATGCAGTAGATTTATTACGTAAATTTTGAAAATTTCAAAGTTTCAGAAAATTAATTTATCTTTCAGATAAATTAATAAAAATTGTTATATCATGTTGATAACATTAGGTAACAATAGGAAACGCTTAGATTTTAAAAAATTTTGGAGCTTTCGATACTTTACAGAAGTTTAAAAACTTTGAAAATTACGTTGAAAAACTATGCGAAATCAGCTAAAAAGTGATACTTTTTGAGGTATATTTTGAAATTTTCAGAGTCTCAGAAAATTAATTCATCCTTAGGATAAATTAATAAAAATAGGTGAAACATGTTGAAACCACTTGCTATGAATAGAAAACACTTAGATATTAAAAAAATTTTAGGGTCTTCAATATTTTCTGGGAGTTTGAAAATCTCGAAAATGCAATAGATTTATTACGTAAATTTTGAAAATTTCAAAGTTTCAGAAAATTAATTTATCTTTCAGATAAATTAATAAAAATTGTTATATCATGTTGATAACATTAGGTAACAATAGGAAACGCTTAGATTTTAAAAAAATTTTGGAGGTTTCGATACTTTACAGAAGTTTAAAAACTTTGAAAATTACGTTGAAAAACTATGCGAAATCAGCTAAAAAGTGATACTTTTTGAGGTATATTTTGAAATTTTCAGAGTCTCAGAAAATTAATTCATCCTTAGGAGAAATTAATGAAAATAGGTGAAACATGTTGAAACCACTTGCTATGAAAAGAAAACACTTAGATATTAAAAAAATTTTAGGGTCTTCAATATTTTCTGGGAGTTTGAAAATCTCGAAATTGCAATAGATTTATTACGTAAATTTTGAAAATTTCAAAGTTTCAGAAAATTAATTTATCTTTCAGATAAATTAATAAAAATTGTTATATCATGTTGATAACATTAGCTAACAATAGGAAACGCTTAGATTTTAAAAAAATTTTGGAGGTTTCGATACTTTACAGAAGTTTAAAACCTTTGAAAATTACGTTGAAAAACTATGCGAAATCAGCTAAAAAGTGATACTTTTTGAGGTATATTTTGAAATTTTCAGAGTCTCAGAAAATTAATTCATCCTTAGGAGAAATTAATGAAAATAGGTGAAACATGTTGAAACCACTTGCTATGAATAGAAAACACTTAGATATTAAAAAAATTTTAGGGTCTTCAATATTTTCTGGGAGTTTGAATATCTCGAAAATGCAATAGATTTATTACGTAAATTTTGAAAATTTCAAAGTTTCAGAAAATTAATTTATTTTTCAGATAAATTAATAAAAATTGTTATATCATGTTGATAACATTAGGTAACAATAGGAAACGCTTAGATTTTAAAAAATTTTGGAGGTTTCGATACTTTACAGAAGTTTAAAACTTTGAAAATTACGTTGAAAAACTATGCGAAATCAGCTAAAAAGTGATACTTTTTGAGGTATATTTTGAAATTTTCAGAGTCTCAGAAAATTAATTCATCCTTAGGATAAATTAATGAAAATAGGTGAAACATGTTGAAACCACTTGCTATGAATAGAAAACACTTAGATATTAAAAAAATTTTAGGGTCTTCAATATTTTCTGGGAGTTTGAAAATCTCGAAAATGCAGTAGATTTATTACGTAAATTTTGAAAATTTCAAAGTTTCAGAAAATTAATTTATCTTTCAGATAAATTAATAAAAATTGTTATATCATGTTGATAACATTAGGTAACAATAGGAAACGCTTAGATTTTAAAAAAATTTTGGAGGTTTCGATACTTTACAGAAGTTTAAATACTTTGAAAATTACGTTGAAAAACTATGCGAAATCAGCTAAAAATTGATACATTTTGAGGTATATTTTGAAATTTTCAGAGTCTCAGAAAATTAATTCATCCTTAGGATAAATTAATGAAAATAGGTGAAACATGTTGAAACCATTTTGTATGAATAGAAAACATTTAGATATTAAAAAAATTTTAGGGTCTTCAATATTTTCTGGGAGTTTGAATATCTCGAAAATGCAATAGATTTATTACGTAAACTTTGAAAATTTCAAAGTTTCAGAAAATTAATTTATCTTTCAGATAAATTAATAAAAATTGTTATATCATGTTGATAACATTAGGTAACAATAGGAAACGCTTAGATTTGAAAAAAATTTTGGAGGTTTCGATATTTTACAGAAGTTTAAAAACTTTGAAACTTACGTTGAAAAACTATGCGAAATCAGCTAAAAAGTGATACTTTTTGAGGTATATTTTGAAATTTTCAGAGTCTCAGAAAATTAATTCATCCTTAGGATAAATTAATAAAAATAGGTGAAACATGTTGAAACCACTTGCTATGAATAGAAAACACTTAGATATTAAAAAAATTTTAGGGTCTTCAATATTTTCTGGGAGTTTGAAAATCTCGAAAATGCAATAGATTTATTACGTAAATTTTGAAAATTTCAAAGTTTCAGAAAATTAATTTATCTTTCAGATAAATTAATAAAAATTGTTATATCATGTTGATAACATTAGGTAACAATAGGAAACGCTTAGATTTTAAAAAAATTTTGGAGGTTTCGATACTTTACAGAAGTTTAAAAACTTTGAAAATTACGTTGAAAAACTATGCGAAATCAGCTAAAAATGATACTTTTTGAGGTATATTTTGAAATTTTCAGAGTCTCAGAAAATTAATTCATCCTTAGGAGAAATTAATGAAAATAGGTGAAACATGTTGAAACCACTTGCTATGAATAGAAAACACTTAGATATTAAAAAAATTTTAGGGTCTTCAATATTTTCTGGGAGTTTGAAAATCTCGAAATTGCAATAGATTTATTACGTAAATTTTGAAAATTTCAAAGTTTCAGAAAATTAATTTATCTTTCAGATAAATTAATAAAAATTGTTATATCATGTTGATAACATTAGCTAACAATAGGAAACGCTTAGATTTTAAAAAAATTTTGGAGGTTTCGATACTTTACAGAAGTTTAAACTTTGAAAATTACGTTGAAAAACTATGCGAAATCAGCTAAAAAGTGATACTTTTTGAGGTATATTTTGAAATTTTCAGAGTCTCAGAAAATTAATTCATCCTTAGGAGAAATTAATGAAAATAGGTGAAACATGTTGAAACCACTTGCTATGAATAGAAAACACATAGATATTAAAAAAATTTTAGGGTCTTCAATATTTTCTGGGAGTTTGAAAATCTCGAAAATGCAATAGATTTATTACGTAAATTTTGAAAATTTCAAAGTTTCAGAAAATTAATTTATCTTTCAGATAAATTAATAAAAATTGTTATATCATGTTGATAACATTAGGTAACAATAGGAAACGCTTAGATTTTAAAAAAATTTTGGAGGTTTCGATACTTTACAGAAGTTTAAAACTTTGAAAATTACGTTGAAAAACTATGCGAAATCAGCTAAAAAGTGATACTTTTTGAGGTACATTTTGAAATTTTCAGAGTCTCAGAAAATTAATTCATCCTTAGGAGAAATTAATGAAAATAGGTGAAACATGTTGAAACCACTTGTTATGAATAGAAAACACTTAGATATTAAAAAAATTTGAGGGTCTTCAATATTTTCTGGGAGTTTGAATATCTCGAAAATGCAATAGATTTATTACGTAAATTTTGAAAATTTCAAAGTTTCAGAAAATTAATTTATCTTTCAGATAAATTAATAAAAATTGTTATATCATGTTGATAACATTAGGTAACAATAGGAAACGCTTAGATTTTAAAAAAATTTTGGAGGTTTCGATACTTTACAGAAGTTTAAAAACTTTGAAAATTACGTTGAAAAACTATGCGAAATCAGCTAAAAAGTGATACTTTTTGAGGTATATTTTGAAATTTTCAGAGTCTCAGAAAATTAATTCATCCTTAGGAGAAATTAATGAAAATAGGTGAAACATGTTGAAACCACTTGTTATGAATAGAAAACACTTAGATATTAAAAAAATTTGAGGGTCTTCAATATTTTCTGGGAGTTTGAAAATCTCGAAAATGCAATAGATTTATTACGTAAATTTTGAAAATTTCAATGTTTCAGAAAATTAATTTATCTTTCAGATAAGTCAATAAAAATTGTTATATCATGTTGATAACATTAGGTAACAATAGGAAACGCTTAGATTTTTAAAAAATTTTGGAGGTTTCGATACTTTACAGAAGTTTAAAAACTTTGAAAATTACGTTGAAAAACTATGCGAAATCAGCTAAAAAGTGATACTTTTTGAGGTATATTTTGAAATATTCAGAGTCTCAGAAAATTAATTCATCCTTAGGAGAAATTAATGAAAATAGGTGAAACATGTTGAAACCACTTGCTATGAATAGAAAACACTTAGATATTAAAAAAATTTAAGGGTCTTCAATATTTTCTGGGAGTTTGAAAATCTCGAAAATGCAATAGATTTATTACGTAAATTTTGAAAATTTCAAAATTTCAGAAAATTAATTTATCTTTCAGATAAATTAATAAAAATTGTTATATCATGTTGATAACATTAGGTAACAATAGGAAACGCTTAGATTTTAAAAAAATTTTGGAGGTTTCGATACTTTACAGAAGTTTAAAAACTTTGAAAATTACGTTGAAAAACTATGCGAAATCAGCTAAAAAGTGATACTTTTTGAGGTATATTTTGAAATTTTCAGAGTCTCAGAAAATTAATTCATCCTTAGGATAAATTAATGAAAATATGTGAAACATGTTGAAACCACTTGCTATGAATAGAAAACACTTAGATATTAAAAAAATTTGAGGGTCTTCAATATTTTCTGGGAGTTTGAAAATCTCGAAAATGCAATAGATTTATTACGTAAATTTTGAAAATTTCAAAGTTTCAGAAAATTAATTTATCTTTCAGATAATTTAATAAAAATTGTTATATCATGTTGATAACATTAGGTAACAATAGGAAACGCTTAGATTTTTAAAAAATTTTGGAGGTTTCGATACTTTACAGAAGTTTAAAAACTTTGAAAATTACGTTGAAAAACTATGCGAAATCAGCTAAAAAGTGATACTTTTTGAGGTATATTTTGAAATTTTCAGAGTCTCAGAAAATTAATTCATCCTTAGGAGAAATTAATGAAAATAGGTGAAACATGTTGAAACCACTTGCTATGAATAGAAAACATTTAGATATTAAAAAAATTTTAGGGTCTTCAATATTTTCTGGGAGTTTGAATATCTCGAAAATGCAATAGATTTATTACGTAAACTTTGAAAATTTCAAAGTTTCAGAAAATTAATTTATCTTTCAGATAAATTAATAAAAATTGTTATATCATGTTGATAACACTAGGTTACAATAGGAAACGCTTAGATTTTAAAAAAATTTTGGAGGTTTCGACACTTTACAGAAGTTTAAAACTTTGAAAATTACGTTGAAAAACTATGCGAAATCAGCTAAAAAGTGATACTTTTTGAGGTATATTTTGAAATTTTCAGAGTCTCAGAAAATTAATTCATCCTTAGGAGAAATTAATGAAAATAGGTGAAACATGTTGAAACCACTTGCTATGAATAGAAAACACTTAGATATTAAAAAAATTTTAGGGTCTTCAATATTTTCTGGGAGTTTGAATATCTCGAAAATGCAATAGATTTATTACGTAAATTTTGAAAATTTCAAAGTTTCAGAAAATTAATTTATCTTTCAGATAAATTAATATAAATTGTTATATCATGTTGATAACATTAGGTAACAATAGGAAACGCTTAGATTTTAAAAAAATTTTGGAGGTTTCGATACTTTACAGAAGTTTAAATACTTTGAAAATTACGTTGAAAAACTATGCGAAATCAGCTAAAAAGTGATACTTTTTGAGGTATATTTTGAAATTTTCAGAGTCTCAGAAAATTAATTCATCCTTAGGATAAATTAATAAAAATAGGTGAAACATGTTGAAACCACTTGCTATGAATAGAAAACACTTAGATATTAAAAAAATTTTAGGGTCTTCAATATTTTCTGGGAGTTTGAAAATCTCGAAAATGCAATAGATTTATTACGTAAATTTTGAAAGTTTCAAAGTTTCAGAAAATTGATTTATCTTTCAGATAAATTAGTAAAAATTGTTATATCATGTTGATAACATTAGGTAACAATAGGAAACGCTTAGATTTTAAAAAAATTTTGGAGATTTCGATACTTTACAGAAGTGTAAAAACTTTGAAAATTACGTTGAAAAACTATGCGAAATCAGCTAAAAAGTGATACTTTTTGAGGTATATTTTGAAATTTTCAGAGTCTCAGAAAATTAATTCATCCTTAGGAGAAATTAATGAAAATAGGTGAAACATGTTGAAACCACTTGCTATGAATAGAAAACATTTAGATATTAAAAAAATTTTAGGGTCTTCAATATTTTCTGGGAGTTTGAATATCTCGAAAATGCAATAGATTTATTACGTAAACTTTGAAAATTTCAAAGTTTCAGAAAATTAATTTATCTTTCAGATAAATTAATAAAAATTGTTATATCATGTTGATAACATTAGGTAACAATAGGAAACGCTTAGATTTTAAAAAAATTTTGGAGGTTTCGATACTTTACAGAAGTTTAAATACTTTGAAAATTACGTTGAAAAACTATGCGAAATCAGCTAAAAAGTGATACTTTTTGAGGTATATTTTGAAATTTTCAGAGTCTCAGAAAATTAATTCATCCTTAGGATAAATTAATAAAAATAGGTGAAACATGTTGAAACCACTTGCTATGAATAGAAAACACTTAGATATTAAAAAAATTTTAGGGTCTTCAATATTTTCTGGGAGTTTGAAAATCTCGAAAATGCAATAGATTTATTACGTAAATTTTGAAAATTTCAAAGTTTCAGAAAATTAATTTATCTTTCAGATAAAATAATAAAAGTTGTTATATCATGTTGATAACATTAGGTAACAATAGGAAACGCTTAGATTTTAAAAAAATTTTGGAGGTTTCGATACTTTACAGAAGTTTAAAAACTTTGAAAATTACGTTGAAAAACTATGCGAAATCAGCTAAAAAGTGATACTTTTTGAGGTATATTTTGAAATATTCAGAGTCTCAGAAAATTAATTCATCCTTAGGATAAATTAATGAAAATAGGTGAAACATGTTGAAACCACTTGCTATGAATAGAAAACACTTAGATATTAAAAAAATTTTATGGTCTTCAATATTTTCTGGGAGTTTGAAAATCTCGTAAATGCAATAGATTTATTACGTAAATTTTGAAAATTTCAAAGTTTCAGAAAATTAATTTATCTTTCAGATAAGTTAATAAAAATTGTTATATCATGTTGATAACATTAGGTAACAATAGGAAACGCTTAGATTTTTAAAAAATTTTGGAGGTTTCGATACTTTACAGAAGTTTAAAAACTTTGAAAATTACGTTGAAAAACTATGCGAAATCAGCTAAAAAGTGATACTTTTTGAGGTATATTTTGAAATTTTCAGAGTCTCAGAAAATTAATTCATCCTTAGGAGAAATTAATGAAAATAGGTGAAACATGTTGAAACCACTTGCTATGAATAGAAAACATTTAGATATTAAAAAAATTTTAGGGTCTTCAATATTTTCTGGGAGTTTGAATATCTCGAAAATGCAATAGATTTATTACGTAAACTTTGAAAATTTCAAAGTTTCAGAAAATTAATTTATCTTTCAGATAAGTTAATAAAAATTGTTATATCATGTTGATAACATTAGGTAACAATAGGAAACGCTTAGATTTTTAAAAAATTTTGGAGGTTTCGATACTTTACAGAAGTTTAAAAACTTTGAAAATTACGTTGAAAAACTATGCGAAATCAGCTAAAAAGTGATACTTTTTGAGGTATATTTTGAAATTTTCAGAGTCTCAGAAAATTAATTCATCCTTAGGAGAAATTAATGAAAATAGGTGAAACATGTTGAAACCACTTGCTATGAATAGAAAACATTTAGATATTAAAAAAATTTTAGGGTCTTCAATATTTTCTGGGAGTTTGAATATCTCGAAAATGCAATAGATTTATTACGTAAATTTTGAAAATTTCAAAGTTTCAGAAAATTAATTTATCTTTCAGATAAGTTAATAAAAATTGTTATATCATGTTGATAACATTAGGTAACAATAGGAAACGCTTAGATTTTTAAAAAATTTTGGAGGTTTCGATACTTTACAGAAGTTTAAAAACTTTGAAAATTACGTTGAAAAACTATGCGAAATCAGCTAAAAAGTGATACTTTTTGAGGTATATTTTGAAATTTTCAGAGTCTCAGAAAATTAATTCATCCTTAGGAGAAATTAATGAAAATAGGTGAAACATGTTGAAACCACTTGCTATGAATAGAAAACATTTAGATATTAAAAAAATTTTAGGGTCTTCAATATTTTCTGGGAGTTTGAATATCTCGAAAATGCAATAGATTTATTACGTAAACTTTGAAAATTTCAAAGTTTCAGAAAATTAATTTATCTTTCAGATAAATTAATAAAAATTGTTATATCATGTTGATAACACTAGGTTACAATAGGAAACGCTTAGATTTTAAAAAAATTTTGGAGGTTTCGATACTTTACAGAAGTTTAAAAACTTTGAAAATTACGTTGAAAAACTATGCGAAATCAGCTAAAAAGTGATACTTTTTGAGGTATATTTTGAAATTTTCAGAGTCTCAGAAAATTAATTCATCCTTAGGAGAAATTAATGAAAATAGGTGAAACATGTTGAAACCACTTGCTATGAATAGAAAACATTTAGATATTAAAAAAATTTTAGGGTCTTCAATATTTTCTGGGAGTTTGAATATCTCGAAAATGCAATAGATTTATTACGTAAATTTTGAAAATTTCAAAGTTTCAGAAAATTAATTTATCTTTCAGATAAGTTAATAAAAATTGTTATATCATGTTGATAACATTAGGTAACAATAGGAAACGCTTAGATTTTTAAAAAATTTTGGAGGTTTCGATACTTTACAGAAGTTTAAAAACTTTGAAAATTACGTTGAAAAACTATGCGAAATCAGCTAAAAAGTGATACTTTTTGAGGTATATTTTGAAATTTTCAGAGTCTCAGAAAATTAATTCATCCTTAGGAGAAATTAATGAAAATAGGTGAAACATGTTGAAACCACTTGCTATGAATAGAAAACATTTAGATATTAAAAAAATTTTAGGGTCTTCAATATTTTCTGGGAGTTTGAATATCTCGAAAATGCAATAGATTTATTACGTAAACTTTGAAAATTTCAAAGTTTCAGAAAATTAATTTATCTTTCAGATAAATTAATAAAAATTGTTATATCATGTTGATAACACTAGGTTACAATAGGAAACGCTTAGATTTTAAAAAAATTTTGGAGGTTTCGATACTTTACAGAAGTTTAAAAACTTTGAAAATTACGTTGAAAAACTATGCGAAATCAGCTAAAAAGTGATACTTTTTGAGGTATATTTTGAAATTTTCAGAGTCTCAGAAAATTAATTCATCCTTAGGAGAAATTAATGAAAATAGGTGAAACATGTTGAAACCACTTGCTATGAATAGAAAACATTTAGATATTAAAAAAATTTTAGGGTCTTCAATATTTTCTGGGAGTTTGAATATCTCGAAAATGCAATAGATTTATTACGTAAACTTTGAAAATTTCAAAGTTTCAGAAAATTAATTTATCTTTCAGATAAATTAATAGAAATTGTTATATCATGTTGATAACACTAGGTTACAATAGGAAACGCTTAGATTTTAAAAAAATTTTGGAGGTTTCGATACTTTACAGAAGTTTAAAAACTTTGAAAATTACGTTGAAAAACTATGCGAAATCAGCTAAAAAGTGATACTTTTTGAGGTATATTTTGAAATTTTCAGAGTCTCAGAAAATTAATTCATCCTTAGGATAAATTAATGAAAATAGGTGAAACATGTTGAAACCACTTGCTATGAATAGAAAACACTTAGATATTAAAAAAATTTTAGGGTCTTCAATATTTTCTGTGAGTTTGAAAATCTCGAAAATGCAATAGATTTATTACGTAAATTTTGAAAATTTCAAAGTTTCAGAAAATTAATTTATCTTTCAGATAAATTAATAAAAATTGTTATATCATGTTGATAACATTAGGTAACAATAGGAAACGCTTAGATTTTAAAAAAATTTTGGAGGTTTCGATACTTTACAGAAGTTTAAAGACTTTGAAAATTACGTTGAAAAACTATGCGAAATCAGCTAAAAAGTGATACTTTTTTAGGTATATTTTGAAATTTTCAGAGTCTCAGAAAATTAATTCATCCTTAGGATAAATTAATAAAAATAGGTGAAACATGTTGAAACCACTTGCTATGAATAGAAAACACTTAGATATTAAAAAAATTTTAGGGTCTTCAATATTTTCTGGGAGTTTGAAAATCTCGAAAATGCAATAGATTTATTACGTAAATTTTGAAAATTTCAAAGTTTCAGAAAATTAATTTATTTTTCAGATAAATTAATAAAAATTGTTATATCATGTTGATAACATTAGGTAACAATAGGAAACGCTTAGATTTTAAAAAAATTTTGGAGGTTTCGATACTTTACAGAAGTTTAAAAACTTTGAAAATTACGTTGAAAAACTATGCGAAATCAGCTAAAAAGTGATACTTTTTGAGGTATATTTTGAAATTTTCAGAGTCTCAGAAAATTAATTCATCCTTAGGAGAAATTAATGAAAATAGGTGAAACATGTTGAAACCACTTGCTATGAATAGAAAACACTTAGATATTAAAAAAATTTTAGGGTCTTCAATATTTTCTGGGAGTTTGAAAATCTCGTAAATGCAATAGATTTATTACGTAAATTTTGAAAATTTCAAAGTTTCAGAAAATTAATTTATCTTTCAGATAAATTAATAAAAATTGTTATATCATGTTGATAACATTAGGTAACAATAGGAAACGCTTAGATTTTAAAAAAATTTTGGAGGTTTCGATACTTTACAGAAGTTTAAAAACTTTGAAAATTACGTTGTAAAACTATGCGAAATCAGCTAAAAAGTGATACTTTTTGAGGTATATTTTGAAATATTCAGAGTCTCAGAAAATTAATTCATCCTTAGGAGAAATTAATGAAAATAGGTGAAACATGTTGAAACCACTTGCTATGAATAGAAAACACTTAGATATTAAAAAAATTTTAGGGTCATCAATATTTTCTGGGAGTTTGAAAATCTCGTAAATGCAATAGATTTATTACGTAAATTTTGAAAATTTCAAAGTTTCAAAAAAATTAATTTATCTTTCAGATAAATTAATAAAAATTGTTATATCATGTTGATAACATTAGGTAACAATAGGAAACGCTTAGATTTTAAAAAAATTTTGTAGGTTTCGATATTTTACAGAAGTTTAAAAACTTTGAAAATTACGTTGAAAAACTATGCGAAATCAGCTAAAAAGTGATACTTTTTTAGGTATATTTTGAAATATTCACAGTCTCAGAAAATTAATTCATCCTCAGGATAAATTAATAAAAATAGGTGAAACATGTTGAAACCACTTGCTATGAATAGAAAACACTTAGATATTAAAAAAATTTTAGGGTCTTCAATATTTTCTGGGAGTTTGAAAATCTCGAAAATGCAATAGATTTATTACGTAAATTTTGAAAATTTCAAAGTTTAAGAAAATTAATTTATCTTTCAGATAAATTAATAAAAATTGTTATATCATGTTGATAACATTAGGTAACAATAGGAAACGCTTAGATTTTTAAAAAATTTTGGAGGTTTCGATACTTTACAGAAGTTTAAAAACTTTGAAAATTACGTTGAAAAACTATGCGAAATCAGCTAAAAAGTGATACTTTTTGAGGTATATTTTGAAATTTTCAGAGTCTCAGAAAATTAATTCATCCTTAGGAGAAATTAATGAAAATAGGTGAAACATGTTGAAACCACTTGCTATGAATAGAAAACACTTAGATATTAAAAAAATTTTAGGGTCTTCAATATTTTCTGGGAGTTTGAAAATCTCGTAAATGCAATAGATTTATTACGTAAATTTTGAAAATTTCAAAGTTTCAGAAAATTAATTTATCTTTCAGATAAATTAATAAAAATTGTTATATCATGTTGATAACATTAGGTAACAATAGGAAACGCTTAGATTTTTAAAAAATTTTGGAGGTTTCGATACTTTACAGAAGTTTAAAAACTTTGAAAATTACGTTGAAAAACTATGCGAAATCAGCTAAAAAGTGATACTTTTTGAGGTATATTTTGAAATTTTCAGAGTCTCAGAAAATTAATTCATCCTTAGGAGAAATTAATGAAAATAGGTGAAACATGTTGAAACCACTTGCTATGAATAGAAAACACTTAGATATTAAAAAAATTTTAGGGTCATCAATATTTTCTGGGAGTTTGAAAATCTCGTAAATGCAATAGATTTATTACGTAAATTTTGAAAATTTCAAAGTTTCAGAAAATTAATTTATCTTTCAGATAAATTAATAAAAATTGTTATATCATGTTGATAACATTAGGTAACAATAGGAAACGCTTAGATTTTAAAAAAATTTTGTAGGTTTCGATACTTTACAGAAGTTTAAAAACTTTGAAAATTACGTTGAAAAACTATGCGAAATCAGCTAAAAAGTGATACATTTTTAGGTATATTTTGAAATATTCACAGTCTCAGAAAATTAATTCATCCTCAGGATAAATTAATAAAAATAGGTGAAACATGTTGAAACCACTTGCTATGAATAGAAAACACTTAGATATTAAAAAAATTTTAGGGTCTTCAATATTTTCTGGGAGTTTGAAAATCTCGAAAATGCAATAGATTTATTACGTAAATTTTGAAAATTTCAAAGTTTCAGAAAATTAATTTATCTTTCAGATAAATTAATAAAAATTGGTATATCATGTTGATAACATTAGGTAACAATAGGAAACGCTTAGATTTTAAAAAAATTTTGGAGGTTTCGATACTTTACAGAAGTTTAAAAACTTTGAAAATTACGTTGAAAAACTATGCGAAATCAGCTAAAAAGTGATACTTTTTGAGGTATATTTTGAAATTTTCACAGTCTCAGAAAATTAATTCATCCTTAGGATAAATTAATAAAAATAGGTGAAACATGTTGAAACCACTTGCTATGAATAGAAAACACTTAGATATTAAAAAAATTTTAGGGTCTTCAATATTTTCTGGGAGTTTGAAAATCTCGAAAATGCAATAGATTTATTACGTAAATTTTGAAAATTTCAAAGTTTCAGAAAATTAATTTATCTTTCAGATAAATTAATAAAAATTGTTATATCATGTTGATAACATTAGGTAACAATAGGAAACGCTTAGATTTTAAAAAAATTTTGGAGGTTTCGATACTTTACAGAAGTTTAAAAACTTTGAAAATTACGTTGAAAAACTATGCGAAATCAGCTAAAAAGTGATACTTTTTGAGGTATATTTTGAAATTTTCAGAGTCTCAGAAAATTAATTCATCCTTAGGATAAATTAATGAAAATAGGTGAAACATGTTGAAACCACTTGCTATGAATAGAAAACACTTAGATATTAAAAAAATTTTAGGGTCTTCAATATTTTCTGGGAGTTTGAAAATCTCGTAAATGCAATAGATTTATTAGGTAAATTTTGAAAATTTCAAAGTTTCAGAAAATTAATTTATCTTTCAGATAAATTAATAAAAATTGTTATATCATGTTGATAACATTAGGTAACAATAGGAAACGCTTAGATTTTAAAAAAATTTTGGAGGTTTCGATACTTTACAGAAGTTAAAAACTTTGAAAATTACGTTGAAAAACTATGCGAAATCAGCTAAAAAGTGATACTTTTTGAGGTATATTTTGAAATTTTCAGAGTCTCAGAAAATTAATTCATCCTTAGGAGAAATTAATGAAAATAGGTGAAACATGTTGAAACCACTTGCTATGAATAGAAAACACTTAGATATTAAAAAAATTTTAGGGTCATCAATATTTTCTGGGAGTTTGAAAATCTCGTAAATGCAATAGATTTATTACGTAAATTTTGAAAATTTCAAAGTTTCAGAACATTAATTTATCTTTCAGATAAATTAATAAAAATTGTTATATCATGTTGATAACATTAGGTAACAATAGGAAACGCTTAGATTTTAAAAAAATTTTGTAGGTTTCGATACTTTACAGAAGTTTAAAAACTTTGAAAATTACGTTGAAAAACTATGCGAAATCAGCTAAAAAGTGATACTTTTTGAGGTATATTTTGAAATTTTCACAGTCTCAGAAAATTAATTCATCCTCAGGATAAATTAATAAAAATAGGTGAAACATGTTGAAACCACTTGCTATGAATAGAAAACACTTAGATATTAAAAAAATTTTAGGGTCTTCAATATTTTCTGGGAGTTTGAAAATCTCGAAAATGCAATAGATTTATTACGTAAATTTTGAAAATTTCAAAGTTTCAGAAAATTAATTTATCTTTCAGATAAATTAATAAAAATTGTTATATCATGTTGATAACATTAGGTAACAATAGGAAACGCTTAGATTTTTAAAAAATTTTGGAGGTTTCGATACTTTACAGAAGTTTAAAAACTTTGAAAATTACGTTGAAAAACTATGCGAAATCAGCTAAAAAGTGATACTTTTTGAGGTATATTTTGAAATTTTCAGAGTCTCAGAAAATTAATTCATCCTTAGGATAAATTAATAAAAATAGGTGAAACATGTTGAAACCACTTGCTATGAATAGAAAACACTTAGATATTAAAAAAATTTTAGGGTCTTCAATATTTTCTGGGAGTTTGAAAATCTCGAAAATGCAATAGATTTATTACGTAAATTTTGAAAATTTCAAAGTTTCAGAAAATTAATTTATCTTTCAGATAAATTAATAAAAATTGTTATATCATGTTGATAACATTAGGTAACAATAGGAAACGCTTAGATTTTTAAAAAATTTTGGAGGTTTCGATACTTTACAGAAGTTTAAAAACTTTGAAAATTACGTTGAAAAACTATGCGAAATCAGCTAAAAAGTGATACTTTTTGAGGTATATTTTGAAATTTTCAGAGTCTCAGAAAATTAATTCATCCTTAGGATAAATTAATAAAAATAGGTGAAACATGTTGAAACCACTTGCTATGAATAGAAAACACTTAGATATTAAAAAAATTTTAGGGTCTTCAATATTTTCTGGGAGTTTGAAAATCTCGAAAATGCAATAGATTTATTACGTAAATTTTGAAAATTTCAAAGTTTCAGAAAATTAATTTATCTTTCAGATAAATTAATAAAAATTGTTATATCATGTTGATAACATTAGGTAACAATAGGAAACGCTTAGATTTTAAAAAAATTTTGGAGGATTCGATACTTTACAGAAGTTAAAAACTTTGAAAATTACGTTGAAAAACTATGCGAAATCAGCTAAAAAGTGATACTTTTTGAGGTATATTTTGAAATTTTCAGAGTCTCAGAAAATTAATTCATCCTTAGGAGAAATTAATGAAAATAGGTGAAACATGTTGAAACCACTTGCTATGAATAGAAAACACTTAGATATTAAAAAAATTTTAGGGTCATCAATATTTTCTGGGAGTTTGAAAATCTCGTAAATGCAATAGATTTATTACGTAAATTTTGAAAATTTCAAAGTTTCAGAAAATTAATTTATCTTTCAGATAAATTAATAAAAATTGTTATATCATGTTGATAACATTAGGTAACAATAGGAAACGCTTAGATTTTAAAAAAATTTTGTAGGTTTCGATACTTTACAGAAGTTTAAAAACTTTGAAAATTACGTTGAAAAACTATGCGAAATCAGCTAAAAAGTGATACTTTTTGAGGTATATTTTGAAATTTTCACAGTCTCAGAAAATTAATTCATCCTCAGGATAAATTAATAAAAATAGGTGAAACATGTTGAAACCACTTGCTATGAATAGAAAACACTTAGATATTAAAAAAATTTTAGGGTCTTCAATATTTTCTGGGAGTTTGAAAATCTCGAAAATGCAATAGATTTATTACGTAAATTTTGAAAATTTCAAAGTTTCAGAAAATTAATTTATCTTTCAGATAAATTAATAAAAATTGTTATATCATGTTGATAACATTAGGTAACAATAGGAAACGCTTAGATTTTTAAAAAATTTTGGAGGTTTCGATACTTTACAGAAGTTTAAAAACTTTGAAAATTACGTTGAAAAACTATGCGAAATCAGCTAAAAAGTGATACTTTTTGAGGTATATTTTGAAATTTTCAGAGTCTCAGAAAATTAATTCATCCTTAGGATAAATTAATAAAAATAGGTGAAACATGTTGAAACCACTTGCTATGAATAGAAAACACTTAGATATTAAAAAAATTTTAGGGTCTTCAATATTTTCTGGGAGTTTGAAAATCTCGAAAATGCAATAGATTTATTACGTAAATTTTGAAAATTTCAAAGTTTCAGAAAATTAATTTATCTTTCAGATAAATTAATAAAAATTGTTATATCATGTTGATAACATTAGGTAACAATAGGAAACGCTTAGATTTTTAAAAAATTTTGGAGGTTTCGATACTTTACAGAAGTTAAAAACTTTGAAAATTACGTTGAAAAACTATGCGAAATCAGCTAAAAAGTGATACTTTTTGAGGTATATTTTGAAATTTTCAGAGTCTCAGAAAATTAATTCATCCTTAGGAGAAATTAATGAAAATAGGTGAAACATGTTGAAACCACTTGCTATGAATAGAAAACACTTAGATATTAAAAAAATTTTAGGGTCATCAATATTTTCTGGGAGTTTGAAAATCTCGTAAATGCAATAGATTTATTACGTAAATTTTGAAAATTTCAAAGTTTCAGAAAATTAATTTATCTTTCAGATAAATTAATAAAAATTGTTATATCATGTTGATAACATTAGGTAACAATAGGAAACGCTTAGATTTTAAAAAATTTTGTAGGTTTCGATACTTTACAGAAGTTTAAAAACTTTGAAAATTACGTTGAAAAACTATGCGAAATCAGCTAAAAAGTGATACTTTTTGAGGTATATTTTGAAATTTTCACAGTCTCAGAAAATTAATTCATCCTCAGGATAAATTAATAAAAATAGGTGAAACATGTTGAAACCACTTGCTATGAATAGAAAACACTTAGATATTAAAAAAATTTTAGGGTCTTCAATATTTTCTGGGAGTTTGAAAATCTCGAAAATGCAATAGATTTATTACGTAAATTTTGAAAATTTCAAAGTTTCAGAAAATTAATTTATCTTTCAGATAAATTAATAAAAATTGTTATATCATGTTGATAACATTAGGTAACAATAGGAAACGCTTAGATTTTAAAAAAAATTTTGGAGGTTTCGATACTTTACAGAAGTTTAAAAACTTTGAAAATTACGTTGAAAAACTATGCGAAATCAGCTAAAAAGTGATACTTTTTGAGGTATATTTTGAAATTTTCAGAGTCTCAGAAAATTAATTCATCCTTAGGATAAATTAATAAAAATAGGTGAAACATGTTGAAACCACTT
The DNA here is from genome assembly GCA_037127315.1 of Ascarosepion bandense. NCBI lineage: Eukaryota > Metazoa > Mollusca > Cephalopoda > Sepiida > Sepiidae > Ascarosepion > Ascarosepion bandense. The sequence continues at coordinate 44,382 of JBBBDQ010025559.1, forward strand.
GCTATGAATAGAAAACACTTAGATATTAAAAAAATTTTAGGGTCTTCAATATTTTCTGGGAGTTTGAAAATCTCGAAAATGCAATAGATTTATTACGTAAATTTTGAAAATTTCAAAGTTTCAGAAAATTAATTTATCTTTCAGATAAATTAATAAAAATTGTTATATCATTTTGATAACATTAGGTAACAATAGGAAACGCTTAGATTTTAAAAAAATTTTGGAGGTTTCGATACTTTACAGAAGTTTAAAAACTTTCAAAAATTACGTTGAAAAACTATGCGAAATCAGCTAAAAAGTGATACTTTTTGAGGTATATTTTGAAATTTTCAGAGTCTCAGAAAATTAATTCATCCTTAGGATAAATTAATGAAAATAGGTGAAACATGTTGAAACCACTTGCTATGAATAGAAAACACTTAGATATTAAAAAAATTTTAGGGTCTTCAATATTTTCTGGGAGTTTGAAAATCTCGAAAATGCAATAGATTTATTACGTAAATTTTGAAAATTTCAAAGTTTCAGAAAATTAATTTATCTTTCAGATAAATTAATAAAAATTGTTATATCATGTTGATAACATTAGGTAACAATAGGAAACGCTTAGATTTTAAAAAAATTTTGTAGGTTTCGATACATTTACAGAAGTTTAAAAACTTTGAAAATTACGTTGAAAAACTATGCGAAATCAGCTAAAAAGTGATACTTTTTGAGGTATATTTTGAAATTTTCACAGTCTCAGAAAATTAATTCATCCTCAGGATAAATTAATAAAAATAGGTGAAACATGTTGAAACCACTTGCTATGAATAGAAAACACTTAGATATTAAAAAAATTTTTAGGGTCTTCAATATTTTCTGGGAGTTTGAAAATCTCGAAAATGCAATAGATTTATTACGTAAATTTTGAAAATTTCAAAGTTTCAGAAAATTAATTTATCTTTCAGATAAATTAATAAAAATTGTTATATCATGTTGATAACATTAGGTAACAATAGGAAACGCTTAGATTTTAAAAAAATTTTGGAGGTTTCGATACTTTACAGAAGTTTAAAAACTTTGAAAATTACGTTGAAAAACTATGCGAAATCAGCTAAAAAGTGATACTTTTTGAGGTATATTTTGAAATTTTCAGAGTCTCAGAAAATTAATTCATCCTTAGGATAAATTAATAAAAATAGGTGAAACATGTTGAAACCACTTGCTATGAATAGAAAACACTTAGATATTAAAAAAATTTTAGGGTCTTCAATATTTTCTGGGAGTTTGAAAATCTCGAAAATGCAATAGATTTATTACGTAAATTTTGAAAATTTCAAAGTTTCAGAAAATTAATTTATCTTTCAGATAAATTAATAAAAATTGTTATATCATTTTGATAACATTAGGTAACAATAGGAAACGCTTAGATTTTAAAAAAATTTTGGAGGTTTCGATACTTTACAGAAGTTTAAAAACTTTCAAAAATTACGTTGAAAAACTATGCGAAATCAGCTAAAAAGTGATACTTTTTGAGGTATATTTTGAAATTTTCAGAGTCTCAGAAAATTAATTCATCCTTAGGATAAATTAATGAAAATAGGTGAAACATGTTGAAACCACTTGCTATGAATAGAAAACACTTAGATATTAAAAAAATCTTAGGGTCTTCAATATTTTCTGGGAGTTTGAATATCTCGTAAATGCAATAGATTTATTACGTAAATTTTGAAAATTTCAAAGTTTCAGAAAATTAATTTATCTTTCAGATAAATTAATAAAAATTGTTATATCATGTTGATAACATTAGGTAACAATAGGAAACGCTTAGATTTTAAAAAAATTTTGGAGGTTTCGATACTTTACAGAAGTTTAAAAACTTTGAAAATGACGTTGAAAAACTATGCGAAATCAGCTAAAAAGTGATACTTTTTGAGGTATATTTTGAAATTTTCAGAGTCTCAGAAAATTAATTCATCCTTAGGATAAATTAATGAAAATAGGTGAAACATGTTGAAACCACTTGCTATGAATAGAAAACACTTAGATATTAAAAAAATTTTAGGGTCTTCAATATTTTCTGGGAGTTTGAAAATCTCCAAAATGCAATAGATTTATTACGTAAATTTTGAAAATTTCAAAGTTTCAGAAAATTAATTTATCTTTCAGATAAATTAATAAAAATTGTTATATCATGTTGATAACATTAGGTAACAATAGGAAACGCTTAGATTTTGAAAAAATTTTGGAGGTTTCGATACTTTACAGAAGTTTAAAAACTTTGAAAATTACGTTGAAAAACTATGCGAAATCAGCTAAAAAGTGATACTTTTTGAGGTATATTTTGAAATTTTCAGAGTCTCAGAAAATTAATTCATCCTTAGGATAAATTAATGAAAATAGGTGAAACATGTTGAAACCACTTGCTATGAATAGAAAACACTTAGATATTAAAAAAATTTAGGGTCTTCAATATTTTCTGTGAGTTTGAAAATCTCGAAAATGCAATAGATTTATTACGTAAATTTTGAAAATTTCAAAGTTTCAGAAAATTAATTTATCTTTCAGATAAATTAATAAAAATTGTTATATCATGTTGATAACATTAGGTAACAATAGGAAACGCTTAGATTTTTAAAAAATTTTGGAGGTTTCGATACTTTACAGAAGTTTAAAACTTTGAAAATTACGTTGAAAAACTATGCGAAATCAGCTAAAAAGTGATACTTTTTGAGGTATATTTTGAAATTTTCAGAGTCTCAGAAAATTAATTCATCCTTAGGATAAATTAATGAAAATAGGTGAAACATGTTGAAACCACTTGCTATGAATAGAAAACACTTAGATATTAAAAAAATTTTAGGGTCTTCAATATTTTCTGGGAGTTTGAAAATCTCGAAAATGCAATAGATTTATTACGTAAATTTTGAAAATTTCAAAGTTTCAGAAAATTAATTTATCTTTCAGATAAATTAATAAAAATTGTTATATCATGTTGATAACATTAGGTAACAATAGGAAACGCTTAGATTTTAAAAAAATTTTGGAGATTTCGATACTTTACAGAAGTTTAAAAACTTTGAAAATTACGTTGAAAAACTATGCGAAATCAGCTAAAAAGTGATACTTTTTGAGGTATACTTTGAAATTTTCAGAGTCTCAGAAAATTAATTCATCCTTAGGATAAATTAATGAAAATAGGTGAAACATGTTGAAACCACTTGCTATGAATAGAAAACACTTAGATATTAAAAAAATTTTAGGGTCTTCAATATTTTCTGGGAGTTTGAAAATCTCGAAAATGCAATAGATTTATTACGTAAATTTTGAAAATTTCAAAGTTTCAGAAAATTAATTTATCTTTCAGATAAATTAATAAAAATTGTTATATCATGTTGATAACATTAGGTAACAATAGGAAACGCTTAGATTTTAAAAAATTTTGGAGGTTTCGATATTTTACAGAAGTTTAAAAACTTTGAAAATTACGTTGAAAAACTATGCGAAATCAGCTAAAAAGTGATACTTTTTGAGGTATATTTTGAAATTTTCAGAGTCTCAGAAAATTAATTCATCCTTAGGAGAAATTAATGAAAATAGGTGAAACATGTTGAAACCACTTGCTATGAATAGAAAACACTTAGATATTAAAAAAATTTTAGGGTCTTCAATATTTTCTGGGAGTTTGAAAATCTCGTAAATGCAATAGATTTATTACGTAAATTTTGAAAATTTCAAAGTTTCAGAAAATTAATTTATCTTTCAGTTAAATTAATAAAAATTGTTATATCATGTTGATAACATTAGGTAACAATAGGAAACGCTTAGATTTTAAAAAAATTTTGGAGGTTTCGATACTTTACAGAAGTTTAAAAACTTTGAAAATTACGTTGAAAAACTATGCGAAATCAGCTAAAAAGTGATACCTTTTGAGGTATATTTTGAAATTTTCAGAATTCAGAAAATTAATTCATCCTTAGGATAAATTAATGAAAATAGGTGAAACATGTTGAAACCACTTGCTATGAATAGAAAACACTTAGATATTAAAAAAATTTTAGGGTCTTCAATATTTTCTGGGAGTTTGAAAATCTCGTAAATGCAATAGATTTATTACGTAAATTTTGAAAATTTCAAAGTTTCAGAAAATTAATTTATCTTTCAGATAAATTAATAAAAATTGTTATATCATGTTGATAACATTAGGTAACAATAGGAAACGCTTAGATTTTAAAAAAATTTTGGAGGTTTCGATACTTTACAGAAGTTTAAAAACTTTGAAAATTACGTTGAAAAACTATGCGAAATCAGCTAAAAAGTGATACTTTTTGAGGTATATTTTGAAATTTTCAGAGTCTCAGAAAATTAATTCATCCTTAGTAGAAATTAATGAAAATAGGTGAAACATGTTGAAACCACTTGCTATGAATAGAAAACACTTAGATATTAAAAAAATTTTAGGGTCTTCAATATTTTCTGGGAGTTTGAAAATCTCGTAAATGCAATAGATTTATTACGTAAATTTTGAAAATTTCAAAGTTTCAGAAAATTAATTTATCTTTCAGATAAATTAATAAAAATTGTTATATCATGTTGATAACATTAGGTAACAATAGGAAACGCTTAGATTTTAAAAAAATTTTGGAGGTTTCGATACTTTACAGAAGTTTAAAAACTTTGAAAATTACGTTGAAAAACTATGCGAAATCAGCTAAAAAGTGATACTTTTTGAGGTATATTTTGAAATTTTCAGAGTCTCAGAAAATTAATTCATCCTTAGGAGAAATTAATGAAAATAGGTGAAACATGTTGAAACCACTTGCTATGAATAGAAAACACTTAGATATTAAAAAAATTTTAGGGTCTTCAATATTTTCTGGGAGTTTGAAAATCTCGTAAATGCAATAGATTTATTACGTAAATTTTGAAAATTTCAAAGTTTCAGAAAATTAATTTATCTTTCAGATAAATTAATAAAAATTGTTATATCATGTTGATAACATTAGGTAACAATAGGAAACGCTTAGATTTTAAAAAAATTTTGGAGGTTTCGATACTTTACAGAAGTTTAAAAACTTTGAAAATTACGTTGAAAAACTATGCGAAATCAGCTAAAAAGTGATACTTTTTGAGGTATATTTTGAAATTTACAGAGTCTCAGAAAATTAATTCATCCTTAGGAGAAATTAATGAAAATAGGTGAAACATGTTGAAACCACTTGCTATGAATAGAAAACACTTAGATATTAAAAAAATTTTAGGGTCTTCAATATTTTCTGGGAGTTTGAAAATCTCGTAAATGCAATAGATTTATTACGTAAATTTTGAAAATTTCAGAAAATTAATTTATCTTTCAGATAAATTAATAAAAATTGTTATATCATGTTGATAACATTAGGTAACAATAGGAAACGCTTAGATTTTAAAAATATTTTGGAGGTTTCGATACTTTACAGAAGTTTAAAACCTTTGAAAATTACGTTGAAAAATTATGCGAAATCAGCTAAAAAGTGATACTTTTTGAGGTATATTCTGAAATTTTCAGAGTCTCAGAAAATTAATTCATCCTTAGGATAAATTAATGAAAATAGGTGAAACATGTTGAAACCACTTGCTATGAATAGAAAACACTTAGATATTAAAAAAATTTTAGGGTCTTCAATATTTTCTGCGAGTTTGAAAATCTCGAAAATGCAATAGATTTATTACGTAAATTTTGAAAATTTCAAAGTTTCAGAAAATTAATTTATCTTTCAGATAAATTAATAAAAATTGTTATATCATGTTGATAACATTAGGTAACAATAGGAAACGCTTAGATTTTAAAAAAATTTTGGAGGTTTCGATACTTTACAGAAGTTTAAAAACTTTGAAAATTACGTTGAAAAACAATGCGAAATCAGCTAAAAAGTGATACATTTTGAGGTATATTTTGAAATTTTCAGAGTCTCAGAAAATTAATTCATCCTTAGGATAAATTAATGAAAATAGGTGAAACATGTTGAAACCATTTGGTATGAATAGAAAACATTTAGATATTAAAAAAATTTTAGGGTCTTCAATATTTTCTGGGAGTTTGAATATCTCGAAAATGCAATAGATTTATTACGTAAACTTTGAAAATTTCAAAGTTTCAGAAAATTAATTTATCTTTCAGATAAATTAATAAAAATTGTTATATCATGTTGATAACATTAGGTAACAATAGGAAACGCTTAGATTTTAAAAAAATTTTGAGGTTTCGATACTTTACAGAAGTTTAAAACTTTGAAAATTACGTTGAAAAACTATGCGAAATCAGCTAAAAAGTGATACTTTTTGAGGTATATTTTGAAATTTTCAGAGTCTCAGAAAATTAATTCATCCTTAGGATAAATTAATGAAAATAGGTGAAACATGTTGAAACCACTTGGTATGAATAGAAAACACTTAGATATTACAAAAATTTTAGTGTCTTCAATATTTTCTGGGAGTTTGAATATCTCGAAAATACAATAGATTTATTACGTAAATTTTGAAAATTTCAAACTTTCAGAAAATTAATTTATCTTTCACATAAATTAATAAAAATTGTTATATCATGTTGATAACATTAGCTAACAATAGGAAACGCTTAGATTTTTAAACAAATTTGGAGTTTTCGATATTTTACAGAAGTTTAAAAACTTTGAAAATTACGTTGAAAAACTATGCGAAAACAGCTAAAAAGTGATACATTTTGAGGTATATTTTGAAATTTTCAGGGTCTCTGAAAATTAATACATCCTAAGGATGAATTAATGAAAATAGGTGAAACATGTTGAAACCACTTGGTATGAATAGAAAACACTTAGATATTAAAAAATTTTAGGGTCTTCAATATTTTCTGGGAGTTTGAATATCTCGAAAATGCAATAGATTTATTACGTAAATTTTGAAAATTTCAAAGTTTGAGAAAATTAATTTATCTTTCAGATAAATTAATAAAAATTGTTATATCATGTTGATAACATTAGGTAACAATAGGAAAGGCTTAGATTTTAAAAAAATATGGGAAGTTTCGATATTTTACGGAAGTTTAAATACTTTGAAAATTACGTTGAAAAACTATGCGAACACATCTAAAAAGTGATACTTTTTGAGGTATATTTTGAAATTTTCAGTCTCAGAAAATTAATTCATCCTTAGGATAAATTAATGAAAATAGGTGAAACATGTTGAAACCACTTGGTATGAATAGAAAACACTTAGAAATTAAAAAAGTTTTAGGGTCTTCAATATTTTCTGGGAGTTTGAATATCTCGAAAATGCAATTGATTTATTACGTAAATTATAAAAATTGCAAACTTTCAGGAAATTAATTTATCTTTCAGATAAATTAATAAAAATTGTTATATCATGTTGATAACATTAGGTAACAATAGGAAACGCTTAGATTTTAAAAAAATTTTGGAGGTTTCGATACTTTACAGAAGTTTAAAAACTTTGAAAATTACGTTGAAAAACTTTGCGAAATCAGCTAAAAAGTGATACTTTTTGAGGTATATTTTGAAATTTTCAGAGTCTCAGAAAATTATTTCATCCTTAGGAGAAATTAATGAAAATAGGTGAAACATGTTGAAACCACTTGCTATGAATAGAAAACACTTAGATATTAAAAAAATTTTAGGGTCTTCAATATTTTCTGGGAGTTTGAAAATCTCGTAAATGCAATAGATTTATTACGTAAATTTTGAAAATTTCAAAGTTTCAGAAAATTAATTTATCTTTCAGATAAATTAATAAAAATTGTTATATCATGTTGATAACATTAGGTAACAATAGGAAACGCTTAGATTTTAAAAAAATTTTGGAGGTTTCGATACTTTACAGAAGTTTAAAAACTTTGAAAATTACGTTGAAAAACTATGCGAAATCAGCTAAAAAGTGATACTTTTTGAGGTATATTTTGAAATTTTCAGAGTCTCAGAAAATTAATTCATCCTTAGGAGAAATTAATGAAAATAGGTGAAACATGTTGAAACCACTTGCTATGAATAGAAAACACTTAGATATTAAAAAAATTTTAGGGTCTTCAATATTTTCTGGGAGTTTGAAAATCTCGTAAATGCAATAGATTTATTACGTAAATTTTGAAAATTTCAAAGTTTCAGAAAATTAATTTATCTTTCAGATAAATTAATAAAAATTGTTATATCATGTTGATAACATTAGGTAACAATAGGAAACGCTTAGATTTTAAAAAAATTTTGGAGGTTTCGATACTTTACAGAAGTTTAAAAACTTTGAAAATTACGTTGAAAAACTATGCGAAATCAGCTAAAAAGTGATACTTTTTGAGGTATATTTTGAAATTTTCAGAGTCTCAGAAAATTAATTCATCCTTAGGAGAAATTAATGAAAATAGGTGAAACATGTTGAAACCACTTGCTATGAATAGAAAACACTTAGATATTAAAAAAATTTTAGGGTCTTCAATATTTTCTGGGAGTTTGAAAATCTCGTAAATGCAATAGATTTATTACGTAAATTTTGAAAATTTCAAAGTTTCAGAAAATTAATTTATCTTTCAGATAAATTAATAAAAATTGTTATATCATGTTGATAACATTAGGTAACAATAGGAAACGCTTAGATTTTAAAAAAATTTTGGAGGTTTCGATACTTTACAGAAGTTTAAAAACTTTGAAAATTACGTTGAAAAACTATGCGAAATCAGCTAAAAAGTGATACTTTTTGAGGTATATTTTGAAATTTTCAGAGTCTCAGAAAATTAATACATCCTAAGGATAAATTAATGAAAATAGGTGAAACTTGTTGAAACCATATGGTATGAATAGAAAACACTTAGATATTAAAAAATTTTAGGGTCTTCAATATTTTCTGGGAGTTTGAAAATCTCGTAAATGCAATAGATTTATTACGTAAATTTTGAAAATTTCAAAGTTTCAGAAAATTAATTTATCTTTCAGATAAATTAATAAAAATTGTTATATCATGTTGATAACATTAGGTAACAATAGGAAACGCTTAGATTTTAAAAAAATTTTGGAGGTTTCGATACTTTACAGAAGTTTAAAAACTTTGAAAATTACGTTGAAAAACTATGCGAAATCAGCTAAAAAGTGATACTTTTTGAGGTATATTTTGAAATTTTCAGAGTCTCAGAAAATTAATTCATCCTTAGGAGAAATTAATGAAAATAGGTGAAACATGTTGAAACCACTTGCTATGAATAGAAAACACTTAGATATTAAAAAAATTTTAGGGTCTTCAATATTTTCTGGGAGTTTGAAAATCTCGTAAATGCAATAGATTTATTACGTAAATTTTGAAAATTTCAAAGTTTCAGAAAATTAATTTATCTTTCAGATAAATTAATAAAAATTGTTATATCATGTTGATAACATTAGGTAACAATAGGAAACGCTTAGATTTTAAAAAAATTTTGGAGGTTTCGATACTTTACAGAAGTTTAAAAACTTTGAAAATTACGTTGAAAAACTATGCGAAATCAGCTAAAAAGTGATACTTTTTGAGGTATATTTTGAAATTTTCAGAGTCTCAGAAAATTAATACATCCTAAGGATAAATTAATGAAAATAGGTGAAACTTGTTGAAACCATATGGTATGAATAGAAAACACTTAGATATTAAAAAATTTTAGGGTCTTCAATATTTTCTGGGAGTTTGAATATCTCGAAAATGCAATAGATTTATTACGTAAATTTTGAAAATTTCAACGTTTCAGAAAATTAATTTATCTTTCAGATAAATTAATAAAAATTGTTATATCATGTTGATAACATTAGGTAACAATAGGAAACGCTTAGATTTTAAAAAATTTTTGGAGGTTTTGATACTTTACAGAAGTTTAAAAACTTTGAAAATTACGTTGAAAAACCATGCGAAATCAGCTAAAAAGTGATACTTTTTGAGGTATATTTTGAAATTTTCAGAGTCTCAGAAAATTAATTCATCCTTAGGATACATTAATGAAAATAGGTGAAACATGTTGAAACCACTTGGTATGAATAGAAAACACTTAGATATTAAAAAAATTTTAGGGTCTTCAATATTTTCTGGGTGTTTGAATATCTCGAAAATGCAATAGATATATTACGTAAATTTTGAAAATTTCAAACTTTCAGGAAATTAATTTATCTTTCAGATAAATTAATAAAAATTGTTATGTCATGTTGATAACATTAGGTAACAATAGGAAACGCTTAGATTTTAAAAAAATTTTGGAGGTTTCGATACTTTACAGAAGTTTAAAAAGTTTGAAAATTACGTTGAAAAACTATGTGAAATCAGCTAAAAAGTGATACTTTTTGAGGTTATTTTGAAATTTTCAGAGTCTCAGAAAATTAATTCATCCTTAGGATAAATTAATGAAAATAGGTGGAACATGTTGATACCACTTGATTTGAAGAGAAAACACTTAGATATTAAAAAAATATTAGGGTCTTCAATATTTTCTGGGAGTTTGAATATCTCGAAAATACAATAGATTTATTACGTAAATTTTGAAAATTTCAAACTTTCAGAAAATTAATTTATCTTTCACATAAATTAATAAAAATTGTTATATCATGTTGATAACATTAGCTAACAATAGGAAACGCTTAGATTTTTAAACAAATTTGGAGTTTTCGATATTTTACAGAAGTTTAAAAACTTTGAAAATTACGTTGAAAAACTATGCGAAAACAGCTAAAAAGTGATACATTTTGAGGTATATTTTGAAATTTTCAGGGTCTCTGAAAATTAATACATCCTAAGGATGAATTAATGAAAATAGGTGAAACATGTTGAAACCACTTGGTATGAATAGAAAACACTTAGAAATTAAAATTTTTAGGGTCTTCAATATTTTCTGGGAGTTTGAATATCTCGAAAATGCAATAGATTTATTACGTAAATTTTGAAAATTTCAAACTTTCAGAAAATTAATTTATCTTTCAGATAAATTAATAAAAATTGTTATATCATGTTGATAACATTAGGTAACAATAGGAAACGCTTGGATTTTAAAAAAATTTTGGAGGTTTCGATACTTTACAGAAGTTTATAAAACTTTGAAAATTACGTTGAAAAACTATGCGAAATCAGCTAAAAAGTGATACATTTTGAGGTATATTTTGAAATTTTCAAACACCCAGAAAATTAATTCATTCTTAGGATAAATTAATGAAAATAGGTGAAACATGTTGAAACCACTTGGTATGAATAGAAAACACTTAGATATTAAAAAAATTTAGGGTCTTCAATGTTTTCTGGGAGTTTGAATATCTCGAAAATGCAATAGATTTATTACGTAAATTTTGAAAATTTCAAACTTTCAGAAAATTAATTTATCTTTCAGATAAATTAATAAAAATTGTTATATCATGTTGATAACATTAGGTAACAATAGGAAACGCTTAGATTTTAAAAAAATTTTGGAGGTTTTGATACTTTACAGAAGTTTAAAAACTTTGAAAATTACGTTGAAAAACTATGCGAAATCAGCTAAAAAGTGATACTTTTTGAGGTATATTTTGAAATTTTCAGAGTCTCAGTAAATTAATTCATCCTTAGGATAAATTAATGAAAATAGGTGAAACATGTTGAAACCACTTGGTATGAATAGAAAACACTTAGATATTAAAAAAATTTTAGGGTCTTCAATATTTTCTGGGAGTTTGAATATCTCGAAAATGCAATAGATTTATTACGTAAATTTTGAAAATTTCAAACTTTCAGAAAATTAATTTATCTTTCAGATGAATTAATAAAAATTGTTATATCATGTTGATAACATTAGCTAACAATAGGAAACGCTTAGATTTTTAAAAAATTTTGGAGGTTTAGATACTTTACAGAAGTTGAAATATTTTGAAAATTACGTTGAAAAACTATGCGAAATCAGCTAAAAAGTGATACTTTTTGAGGTATATTTTGAAATTTTCAGAGTCTCAGAAAATTAATTCTTCCTTAGGATAAATTAATGAAAATAGGTGAAACATGTTGAAACCACTTGGTATGAATAGAAAACACTTAGATATAAAAAAAATACTAGGGTCTTCAATATTTTCTGGGAGTTTGAAAATCTCGAAAATGCAATAGATTTATTACGTAAAATTTGAAAATTTCAAAGTTTCAGAAAATTAATTTATCTTTCAGATAAATTAATAAAAATGGTTATATCATGATGATAACATTAGGTAACAATAGGAAACGCTTAGATTTTAAAAAAATTTGGGAAGTTTCGCTATTTTACAGAAGTTGAAAGAGTTTGAAAATTACGTTGAAAAACTATGCGAAAACAGCTAAAAAGTGATACTTTTTGAGGTATATTTTGAAATTTTCAGTCTCAGAAAATTAATTCATCCTTAGGATAAATTAATGAAAATAGGTGAAACATGTTGAAACCACTTGGTATGAATAGAAAACACTTAGATATTAATAAAATATTAGGATCTTCAATATTTTCTGGGAGTTTGAAAATCTCGAAAATGCAATAGATTTATTACGTAAATTTTGAAAATTTCAAACTTTCAGAAAATTCATTTATCTTTCAGATAAATTAATAAAAATTGTTATATCATGTTGATAGCATTAGGTAACAATAGGAAACGCTTAGATTTTAAAAAAATTTTTGGAGGTTTCGATACTTTACAGAAGTTTAAAAACTTTGAAAATTACGTTGAAAAACTATGCGAAATCAGCTAAAAAGTGATACTTTTTGAGGTATATTTTGAAATTTTCAGAGTCTCAGAAAATTAATTCATCCTTAGGATAAATTAATGAAAATAGGTGAAACATGTTGAAACCACTTGGTATGAATAGAAAACACTTAGATATTAAAAAAGTTTTAGGGTCTTCAATATTTTCTGGGAGTTTGAATATCTCGAAAATGCAATTGATTTATTACGTAAATTTTAAAAATTTCAAACTTTCAGGAAATTAATTTATCTTTCAGATAAATTAATAAAAATTGTTATATCATGTTGATAACATTTGGTAACAATAGGAAACGCTTAGATTTTTAAAAATTTTGGAGGTTTCGATATTTTACAGAAGTTTAAAATCTTTGAAAATTACGTTGAAAAACTATGCGTAATCAGCTAAAAAGTGATACTTTTTGAGGTATATTTTGAAATTTTCAGAGTCTCAGAAAATTAATTCATCCTTAGGAGAAATTAATGAAAATAGGTGAAACATGTTGAAACCACTTGGTATGAATAGAAAACACTTAGATATTAATAAAATTTTAGGGTCTTCAATATTTTCTGGGAGTTTGAATATCTCGAAAATGCAATAGATTTATTACGTAAATTTTGAAAATTTCAAACTTTCAGAAAATGAATTTATCTTTCAGATGAATTAATAAAAATTGTTATATCATGTTGATACCTTAGGTAACAATAGGAAACGCTTAGATGTTAAAAAAATTTAGGAGGTTTAGAAACTTTACAGGAGTTTAAAAACTTTGAAAATTACGTTGAAAATCTATGCGAAATCAGCTATAAAATGATACTTTTTGAGGTATATTTTGAAATTATCAGAGTCTCAGAAAATTAATTCATCCTTAGGATAAATCAATGAAAATAGGTGAAACATGTTGAAACCACTTGGTATGAATAGAAAACACTTAGATATTAAAAAAATTTTGGGTTCTTCAATATTTTCTGGGAGTTTGAATATCTCGAAAATGCAATAGATTTATTACGTAAATTTTGAAAATTTCAAACTTTCAGAAAATTAATTTATCTTTCAGATAAATTAATACAAAATTTTATATCATGTTGATAATATTAGGTAACAATAGGAAACGCTTAGATTTTTAAAAATTTTGGAGGTTTAGATACTTTACAGAAGTTTAAAAACTTTGAAAATTACGTTGAAAACTATGCGAAATCAGCTAAAATGTGATACTTTTTGAGGTATATTTTGAAATTTTCAGAGTCTCAGAAAATTAATTCATCCTTAGGAGAAATTAATGACAATAGGTGAAACATGTTGAAACCACTTGGTATGAATAGAAAACACTTAGATATTAAAAAAATTTAGGGTCTTCAATATTTTCTGGGAGTTTGAATATCTCGAAAATGCAATAGATTTATTACGTAAATTTTGAAAATTTCAAACTTTCAGAAAATTAATTTATCTTTCAGATAAATTAATAAAAATTGTTATATCATGTTGATAACATTAGGTAACAATAGGAAACGCTTAGATTTTAAAAAAATTTTGGAGGTTTCGATACTTTACAGAAGTTTAAAAACTTTGAAAATTACGTTGAAAAACTATGCGAAATCAGCTAAAAAGTGATACTTTTTGAGGTATATTTTGAAATTTTCAGAGTCTCAGAAAATTAATTCATCCTTAGGATAAATTAATGAAAATAGGTGAAACATGTTGAAACCACTTTGTATGAATAGAAAACACTTAGATATTACAAAAATTCTAGGGTCTTCAATATTTTCTGGGAGTTTGAATATCTCGAAAATGCAATAGGTTTATTACGTAAATTTTGAAAATTTCAAACTTTCAGAAAATTACTTTATCTTTCAGATGAATTAATAAAATTGTTATATCACGTTGATAACATTAGGTAACAATAGGAAACGCTTAGATTTTAAAAAAATTTTGGAGGTTTCGATATTTTACAGAAGTTTAAAAACTTTGAAAAGTACGTTGAAAAACTATGCGTAATCAGCTAAAAAGTGATACTTTTTGAGGTATATTTTGAAATTTTCAGAGTCTCAGAAAATTAATTCATCCTTAGGAGAAATTAATGAAAATAGGTGAAACATGTTGAAACCACTTGGTATGAATAGAAAACACTTAGATATTAATAAAATTTTAGGGTCTTCAATATTTTCTGGGAGTTTGAATATCTCGAAAATGCAATAGATTTATTACGTAAATTTTGAAAATTTCAAACTTTCAGAAAATTAATTTATCTTTCAGATGAATTAATAAAAATTGTTATATCATGTTGATACCTTAGGTAACAATAGGAAACGCTTAGATGTTAAAAAAATTTAGGAGGTTTAGAAACTTTACAGGAGTTTAAAAACTTTGAATATTACGTTGAAAATCTATGCGAAATCAGCTATAAAATGATACTTTTTGAGGTATATTTTGAAATTATCAGAGTCTCAGAAAATTAATTCGTCCTTAGGATAAATCAATGAAAATAGGTGAAACATGTTGAAACCACTTGGTATGAATAGAAAACACTTAGATATTAAAAAAATTCTGGGTTCTTCAATATTTTCTGGGAGTTTGAATATCTCGAAAATGCAATAGATTTATTACGTAAATTTTGAAAATTTCAAACTTTCAGAAAATTAATTTATCTTTCAGATAAATTAATACAAAATTTTATATCATGTTGATAATATTAGGTAACAATAGGAAACGCTTAGATTTTTAAAAATTTTGGAGGTTTAGATACTTTACAGAAGTTTAAAATCTTTGAAAATTACGTTGAAAACTATGCGAAATCAGCTAAAAAGTGATACTTTTTGAGGTATATTTTGAAATTTTCAGAGTCTCAGAAAATTAATTCATCCTTAGGAGAAATTAATGACAATAGGTGAAACATGTTGAAACCACTTGGTATGAATAGAAAACACTTAGATATTAAAAAAATTTAGGGTCTTCAATATTTTCTGGGAGTTTGAATATCTCGAAAATGCAATAGATTTATTACGTAAATTTTGAAAATTTCAAACTTTCAGAAAATTAATTTATCTTTCAGATAAATTAATAAAAATTGTTATATCATGTTGATAACATTAGGTAACAATAGGAAACGCTTAGATTTTTAAAAAATTTTGGAGGTTTCGATACTTTACAGAAGTTTAAAAACTTTGAAAATTACGTTGAAAAACTATGCGAAATCAGCTAAAAAGTGATACTTTTTGAGGTATATTTTGAAATTTTCAGAGTCTCAGAAAATTAATTCATCCTTAGGATAAATTAATGAAAATAGGTGAAACATGTTGAAACCACTTTGTATGAATAGAAAACACTTAGATATTAAAAAAATTCTAGGGTCTTCAATATTTTCTGGGAGTTTGAATATCTCGAAAATGCAAGAGGTTTATTACGTAAATTTTGAAAATTTCAAACTTTCAGAAAATTACTTTATCTTTCAGATGAATTAATAAAATTGTTATATCACGTTGATAACATTAGGTAACAATAGGAAACGCTTAGATTTTTAAAAAATTTTGGAGGTTTCGATATTTTACAGAAGTTTAAAAACTTTGAAAAGTACGTTGAAAAACTATGCGAAATCAGCTAAAAAGTGATACTTTTTTAGATATATTTTGAAATTGTCAGAGTCTCAGAAAATGAATTCATCCTTAGGATAAATTAATGAAAATAGGTGAAACATGTTGAAACCACTTGGTATGAATAGAAAACACTTAGATATTAAAAAAATTTTAGGGTCTTCAATATTTTCTGGGAGTTTGAATATCTCGAAAATGCAATAGATTTATTACGTAAATTTTGAAAATTTCAAACTTTCAGAAAATTAATTTATCTTTCAGATAAATTAATAAAAATTGTTATATAATGTTGATAACATTAGGTAACAATAGGAAACGCTTGGATTTTAAAAAAATTTTGGAGGTTTCGATACTTTACAGAAGTTTAAAACTTTGAAAATTACGTTGAAAAACTATGCGAAATCAGCTAAAAAGTGATACTTTTTGAGGTATATTTTGAAATTTTCAAAGACCCAGAAAATTAATTCATTCTTAGGATAAATTAATGAAAATAGGTGAAACATGTTGAAACCACTTGGTATGAATAGAAAACACTTAGATATTAAAAACATTTTAGGCTCTTCAAGATTTTCTGGGAGTTTGAATATCTCGAAAATGCAATAGATTTATTACGTAAATTTTGATAATTTCAAAGTTTCAGAAAATTAATTTATCTTTCAGATGAATTAATAAAAATTGTTATATCATGTTGATAACATTAGGTAACAATAGGAAACGCTTACATGTTAAAAAAATTTAGGAGGTTTAGAAACTTTACAGAAGTTTAAAAACTTTGAAAATTACGTTGAATATCTATGCGAAATCAGCTATAAAGTGATACTTTTTGAGGTATATTTTGAAATATTCAGAGTCTCAGAAAATTAATTCATCCTTAGCATAAATCAATGAAAATAGGTGAAACATGTTGAAACCACTTGGTATGAATAGAAAACACTTAGATATTAAAAAAATTTTGGGGTCTTCAATATTTTCTGTGAGTTTGAATATCTCGAAAATGCAATAGATTTATTACGTAAATTTTGAAAATTTCAAACTTTCAGAAAATTAATTTATCTTTCAGATAAATTAATAAAAATTGTTATATCATGTTGATAACATTAGGTAACAATAGGAAACGCTTAGATTTTTTAAAAATTTTGGAGGTTTCGATACTTTACAGACGTTCAAAAATTTGAAAATGACGTTGAAAAACTATGCGAAATCAGCTAAAAAGTGATACTTTTTGAGGTATATTTTGAAATTTTCAGAGTCTCAGAAAATTAATTCATCCTTAGGATAAATTAATGAAAATAGGTGAAACATGTTGAAACCACTTTGTATGAATAGAAAACACTTAGATATTAAAAAAATTTTAGGGTCTTCAATATTTTCTGGGAGTTTGAATATCTCGAAAATGCAATAGGTTTATTACGTAAATTTTGAAAATTTCAAACTTTCAGAAAATTACTTTATCTTTCAGATGAATTAATAAAATTATTATATCACGTTGATAACATTAGGTAACAATAGAAAACGCTTAGATTTTAAAAAAAATTTTGGAGGTTTCGATATTTTACAGAAGTTTAAAAACTTTGAAAAGTACGTTGAAAAACTATGCGAAATCAGCTAAAAAGTGATACTTTTTTAGATATATTTTGAAATTGTCAGAGTCTCAGAAAATGAATTCATCCTTAGGATAAATTAATGAAAATAGGTGAAACATGTTGAAACCACTTGGTATGAATAGAAAACACTTAGATATTAAAAAAATATTAGGGTCTTCAATATTTTCTGGGAGTTTGAATATCTCGAAAATGCAATAGATTTATTACGTAAATTTTGAAAATTTCAAACTTTCAGAAAATTAATTTATCTTTCAGATAAATTAATAAAAATTGTTATATCATGTTGATAACATTAGGTAACAATAGGAAACGCTTGGATTTTAAAAAAATTTTGGAGGTTTCGATACTTTACAGAAGTTTATAAAACTTTGAAAATTACGTTGAAAAACTATGCGAAATCAGCTAAAAAGTGATACATTTTGAGGTATATTTTGAAATTTTCAAACACCCAGAAAATTAATTCATTCTTAGGATAAATTAATGAAAATAGGTGAAACATGTTGAAACCACTTGGTATGAATAGAAAACACTTAGATATTAAAAAAATTTAGGGTCTTCAATGTTTTCTGGGAGTTTGAATATCTCGAAAATGCAATAGATTTATTACGTAAATTTTGAAAATTTCAAACTTTCAGAAAATTGATTTATCTTTCAGATAAATTAATAAAAATTGTTATATCATGTTGATAACATTAGGTAACAATAGGAAACGCTTAGATTTTTTAAAAATTTTGGAGGTTTCGATACTTTACAGAAGTTCAAAAACTTTGAAAATGACGTTGAAAAACTATGCGAAATCAGCTAAAAAGTGATACTTTTTGAGGTATATTTTGAAATATTCAGAGTCTCAGAAAATTAATTCATCCTTAGGATAAATTAATGAAAATAGGTGAAACATGTTGTAACCACTTCGTATGAATAGAAAACACTTAGATATTAAAAAAATTTTAGGGTCTTCAATATTTTCTGGGAGTTTGAATATCTCGAAAATGCAATAGATTTATTACGTAAATTTTGAAAATTTCAAACTTTCAGAAAATTAATTTATCTGAAAGGTAAATTAATAAAAATTTTTATATCATGTTGATAACATTAGGTAACAATAGGAAACGATTAGATTTTTAAAAAATTTTGGAGGTTTCGATACTTTACAGAAATTTAAAAACTTTGAAAATTACGTTGAAAAACTATGCGAAATCAGCTAAAAAGTGATACCTTTTGAGGTATATTTTGAAATTTTCAGAGTCTCAGTAAATTAATTCATCCTTAGGATAAATTAATGAAAATAGGTAAAACATGTTGAAACCACTTGGTATGAATAGAAAACACTTAGATATTAAAAACATTTTAGGCTCTTCAAGATTTTCTGGGAGTTTGAATATCTCGAAAATGCAATAGATTTATTACGTAAATTTTGATAATTTCAAAGTTTCAGAAAATTAATTTATCTTTCAGATGAATTAATAAAAATTGTTATATCATGTTGATAACATTAGGTAACAATAGGAAACGCTTACATGTTAAAAAAATTTAGGAGGTTTAGAAACTTTACAGAAGTTTAAAAACTTTGAAAATTACGTTGAATATCTATGCGAAATCAGCTATAAAGTGATACTTTTTGAGGTATATTTTGAAATATTCAGAGTCTCAGAAAATTAATTCATCCTTAGGATAAATCAATGAAAATAGGTGAAACATGTTGAAACCACTTGGTATGAATAGAAAACACTTAGATATTAAAAAAATTTTGGGGTCTTCAATATTTTCTGGGAGTTTGAATATCTCGAAAATGCAATAGATTTATTACGTAAATTTTGAAAATTTCAAACTTTCAGAAAATTAATTTATCTTTCAGATAAATTAATAAAAATTGTTATATCATGTTGATAACATTAGGTAACAATAGGAAACGCTTAGATTTTTTAAAAATTTTGGAGGTTTCGATACTTTACAGAAGTTCAAAAATTTGAAAATGACGTTGAAAAACTATGCGAAATCAGCTAAAAAGTGATACTTTTTGAGGTATATTTTGAAATTTTCAGAGTCTCAGAAAATTAATTCATCCTTAGGATAAATTAATGAAAATAGGTGAAACATGTTGAAACCACTTTGTATGAATAGAAAACACTTAGATATTAAAAAAATTTTAGGGTCTTCAATATTTTCTGGGAGTTTGAATATCTCGAAAATGCAATAGGTTTATTACGTAAATTTTGAAAATTTCAAACTTTCAGAAAATTACTTTATCTTTCAGATGAATTAATAAAATTATTATATCACGTTGATAACATTAGGTAACAATAGGAAACGCTTAGATTTTAAAAAAAATTTTGGAGGTTTCGATATTTTACAGAAGTTTAAAAACTTTGAAAAGTACGTTGAAAAACTATGCGAAATCAGCTAAAAAGTGATACTTTTTTAGATATATTTTGAAATTGTCAGAGTCTCAGAAAATGAATTCATCCTTAGGAGAAATTAATGAAAATAGGTGAAACATGTTGAAACCACTTGGTATGAATAGAAAACACTTAGATATTAAAAAAATATTAGGGTCTTCAATATTTTCTGGGAGTTTGAATATCTCGAAAATGCAATAGATTTATTACGTAAATTTTGAAAATTTCAAACTTTCAGAAAATTAATTTATCTTTCAGATAAATTAATAAAAATTGTTATATCATGTTGATAACATTAGGTAACAATAGGAAACGCTTGGATTTTAAAAAAATTTTGGAGGTTTCGATACTTTACAGAAGTTTATAAAACTTTGAAAATTACGTTGAAAAACTATGCGAAATCAGCTAAAAAGTGATACATTTTGAGGTATATTTTGAAATTTTCAAACACCCAGAAAATTAATTCATTCTTAGGATAAATTAATGAAAATAGGTGAAACATGTTGAAACCACTTGGTATGAATAGAAAACACTTAGATATTAAAAAAATTTAGGGTCTTCAATGTTTTCTGGGAGTTTGAATATCTCGAAAATGCAATAGATTTATTACGTAAATTTTGAAAATTTCACACTTTCAGAAAATTGATTTATCTTTCAGATAAATTAATAAAAATTGTTATATCATGTTGATAACATTAGCTAACAATAGGAAACGCTTAGATTTTTAAAAAATTTTGGAGGTTTCGATACTTTACAGAAGTTCAAAAACTTTGAAAATTACGTTGAAAAACTATGCGAAATCAGCTAAAAAGTGATACTTTTTGAGGTATATTTTGAAATTTTCAGAGTCTCAGAAAATTAATTCATCCTTAGGATAAATTAATGAAAATAGGTGAAACATGTTGAAACCACTTGGTATGAATAGAAAACACTTAGATATTAAAAAAATTTAGGGTCTTCAATGTTTTCTGGGAGTTTGAATATCTCGAAAATGCAATAGATTTATTACGTAAATTTTGAAAATTTCAAACTTTCAGAAAATTGATTTATCTTTCAGATAAATTAATAAAAATTGTTATATCATGTTGATAACATTAGGTAACAATAGGAAACGCTTAGATTTTTTAAAAATTTTGGAGGTTTCGATATTTTACAGAAGTTCAAAAACTTTGAAAATGACGTTGAAAAACTATGCGAAATCAGCTAAAAAGTGATACTTTTTGAGGTATATTTTGAAATATTCAGAGTCTCAGAAAATTAATTCATCCTTAGGATAAATTAATGAAAATAGGTGAAACATGTTGTAACCACTTCGTATGAATAGAAAACACTTAGATATTAAAAAAATTTTAGGGTCTTCAATATTTTCTGGGAGTTTGAATATCTCGAAAATGCAATAGATTTATTACGTAAATTTTGAAAATTTCAAACTTTCAGAAAATTAATTTATCTGAAAGGTAAATTAATAAAAATTTTTATATCATGTTGATAACATTAGGTAACAATAGGAAACGATTAGATTTTTAAAAAATTTTGGAGGTTTCGATACTTTACAGAAATTTAAAAACTTTGAAAATTACGTTGAAAAACTATGCGAAATCAGCTAAAAAGTGATACCTTTTGAGGTATATTTTGAAATTTTCAGAGTCTCAGTAAATTAATTCATCCTTAGGATAAATTAATGAAAATAGGTAAAACATGTTGAAACCACTTGGTATGAATAGAAAACACTTAGATATTAAAAACATTTTAGGCTCTTCAAGATTTTCTGTGAGTTTGAATATCTCGAAAATGCAATAGATTTATTACGTAAATTTTGATAATTTCAAAGTTTCAGAAAATTAATTTATCTTTCAGATGAATTAATAAAAATTGTTATATCATGTTGATAACATTAGGTAACAATAGGAAACGCTTACATGTTAAAAAAATTTAGGAGGTTTAGAAACTTTACAGAAGTTTAAAAACTTTGAAAATTACGTTGAATATCTATGCGAAATCAGCTATAAAGTGATACTTTTTGAGGTATATTTTGAAATATTCAGAGTCTCAGAAAATTAATTCATCCTTAGGATAAATCAATGAAAATAGGTGAAACATGTTGAAACCACTTGGTATGAATAGAAAACACTTAGATATTAAAAAAATTTTGGGGTCTTCAATATTTTCTGGGAGTTTGAATATCTCGAAAATGCAATAGATTTATTACGTAAATTTTGAAAATTTCAAACTTTCAGAAAATTAATTTATCTTTCAGATAAATTAATAAAAATTGTTATATCATGTTGATAACATTAGGTAACAATAGGAAACGCTTAGATTTTTTAAAAATTTTGGAGGTTTCGATACTTTACAGAAGTTCAAAAATTTGAAAATGACGTTGAAAAACTATGCGAAATCAGCTAAAAAGTGATACTTTTTGAGGTATATTTTGAAATTTTCAGAGTCTCAGAAAATTAATTCATCCTTAGGATAAATTAATGAAAATAGGTGAAACATGTTGAAACCACTTTGTATGAATAGAAAACACTTAGATATTAAAAAAATTTTAGGGTCTTCAATATTTTCTGGGAGTTTGAATATCTCGAAAATGCAATAGGTTTATTACGTAAATTTTGAAAATTTCAAACTTTCAGAAAATTACTTTATCTTTCAGATGAATTAATAAAATTATTATATCACGTTGATAACATTAGGTAACAATAGGAAACGCTTAGATTTTAAAAAAATTTTGGAGGTTTCGATATTTTACAGAAGTTTAAAAACTTTGAAAAGTACGTTGAAAAACTATGCGAAATCAGCTAAAAAGTGATACTTTTTTAGATATATTTTGAAATTGTCAGAGTCTCAGAAAATGAATTCATCCTTAGGAGAAATTAATGAAAATAGGTGAAACATGTTGAAACCACTTGGTATGAATAGAAAACACTTAGATATTAAAAAAATATTAGGGTCTTCAATATTTTCTGGGAGTTTGAATATCTCGAAAATGCAATAGATTTATTACGTAAATTTTGAAAATTTCAAACTTTCAGAAAATTAATTTATCTTTCAGATAAATTAATAAAAATTGTTATATCATGTTGATAACATTAGGTAACAATAGGAAACGATTAGATTTTTAAAAAATTTTGGCGGTTTCGATACTTTACAGAAATTTAAAAACTTTGAAAATTACGTTGAAAAACTATGCGAAATCAGCTAAAAAGTGATACTTTTTGAGGTATATTTTGAAATATTCAGAGTCTCAGAAAATTAATTCATCCTTAGAATAAATTAATGAAAATAGGTGAAACATGTTGAAACCACTTGGTATGAATAGAAAACACTTAGATATTAAAAAAATTTAGGGTCTTCAATATTTTCTGGGAGTTTGAATATCTCGAAAATGCAATAGATTTATTACGTAAATTTTGAAAATTTCAAACTTTCAGAAAATTAATTTATCTTTCAGATAAATTAATAAAAATTGTTATATCATGTTGATAACATTAGGTAACAATAGGAAACGCTTAGATTTTTTAAAAATTTTGGAGGTTTCGATACTTTACAGAAGTTCAAAAACTTTGAAAATGACGTTGAAAAACTATGCGAAATCAGCTAAAAAGTGATACTTTTTGAGGTATATTTTGAAATATTCAGAGTCTCAGAAAATTAATTCATCCTTAGGATAAATTAATGAAAATAGGTGAAACATGTTGAAACCACTTTGTATGAATAGAAAACAGTTAGATATTAAAAAAATTTTAGGGTCTTCAATATTTTCTGGGAGTTTGAATATCTCGAAAATGCAATAGGTTTATTACGTAAATTTTGAAAATTTCAAACTTTCAGAAAATTACTTTATCTTTCAGATGAATTAATAAAATTATTATATCACGTTGATAACATTAGGTAACAATAGGAAACGCTTAGATTTTTAAAAAAATTTTGGAGGTTTCGATATTTTACAGAAGTTAAAAACTTTGAAAAGTACGTTGAAAAACTATGCGAAATCAGCTAAAAAGTGATACTTTTTTAGATATATTTTGAAATTGTCAGAGTCTCAGAAAATGAATACATCCTTAGGATAAATTAATGAAAATAGGTGAAACATGTTGAAACCACTTGCTATGAATAGAAAACACTTAGATATTAAAAAAATTTTAGGGTCTTCAATATTTTCTGGGAGTTTGAATATCTCGAAAATGCAATAGATTTATTAGGTAAATTTTGAAAATTTCAAACTTTCAGAAAATTAATTAATCTGAAAGATAAATTAATAAAAATTGTTATATCATGTTGATAACATTAGGTAACAATAGGAAACGATTAGATTTTTAAAACATTTTGGAGGTTTCGATACTTTACAGAAATTTAAAAACTTTGAAAATTACGTTGAAAAACTATGCGAAATCAGCTAAAAAGTGATACTTGTTTAGGTATATTTTGAAATTATCAGAGTCTCAGTAAATTAATTCATCCTTAGGATAAATTAATGAAAATAGGTGAAACATGTTGAAACCACTTGATATGAATAGAAAACACTTAGATATTAAAAAAATTTTAGGGTCTTCAATATTTTCTGGGAGTTTGAAAATCTCGAATATGCAATAGATTCATTACGTAAATTTTGAAAATTTCAAACTTTCAGAAAATTAATTTATCTGAAAGATAAATTAATAAAAATTGTTATATCATGTTGATAACATTAGGTAACAATAGGAAACGCTGAGATTTTAAAAAAATTTTGGAGGTTTCGATACTTTACAGAAGTTCAAAACTTTGAAAATGACGTTGAAAAACTATGCGAAATCAGCTAAAAAGTGATACTTTTTGAGGTATATTTTGAAATATTCAGAGTCTCAGAAAATTAATTCATCCTTAGGATAAATTAATGAAAATAAATGAAACATGTTGTAACCACTTGGTATGAATAGAAAACACTTAGATATTAAAAAAATTTTAGGGTCTTCAATATTTTCTGGGAGTTTGAATATCTCGAAAATGCAATAGATTTATTACGTAAATTTTGAAAATTTCAAACTTTCAGAAAATTAATTAATCTGAAAGATAAATTAATAAAAATTGTTATATCATGTTGATAACATTAGGTAACAATAGGAAACGCTGAGATTTTAAAAAAATTTTGGAGGTTTCGATACTTTACAGAAGTTTAAAAACTTTGAAAATTACGCTGAAAAACTATGCGAAATCAGCTATAAAGTGATACTTTTTTAGGTATATTTTGAAATTTTCAGAGTCTCAGAAAATTAATTCATCCTTAGGATAAATTAATGAAAATAGATGAAACATGTTGAAACCACTTGGTATGAATAGAAAACACTTAGATATTAAAAAAATTTTAGGCTCTTCAATATTTTCTGGGAGTTTGAATATCTCGAAAATGCAATAGATTTATTACGAAATTTTGAAAATTTCAAACTTTCAGAAAATTAATTTTTCTTTCAGATAAATTAATACAAATTGTTATATCATGTTGATAACATTAGCTAACAATAGGAAACGCTTAGATTTTAAAAACATTTTGGATGTTTCGATATTTACAGAAATTTAAATACTTTGAAAATTACGTTGAAAAACTATGCGAAATCAGCTAAAAATTGATATTTTTGAGGTATATTTTCAAATTTTCAGAGTCTCAGAAAATTAATTCATCCTTAGGATAAATTAATGAAAATAGGTGAAACATTTTGAAACCACTTGGTATGAAAAATGTCAAAATCTAACTAAAAATATGATTATTTTCACATTTCTAAATGAAAAAGTCAAATTCTTAATGAAAATATGCACATTTTCATATTTCCAAATGAAAAACTAAAAATCTAAGTAAAATTTTGTTTATTTTCATATTTGTATATGAAAAAGTCAAAATGTTAACGAAACTACGCTTATTTTGACATTTCTAAATGAAAATCTCAAAATCTAAATAAAAATATGCTTATTTTCATATTTCTAAATGAAAAAGTTAATTCTTAATGAAAATACGCTTATTTTCATGTTTCTAAATGAAAAACCCAAAACTAAATAAAAATATGCTTCTTTTCAAATTTCTAAATGAAAAATCAAAATGTAAATAAAAATATTCTTATTTGCATATTTCTAAAGGAAAAATTCAAAATATTAATTAAAAAACGCTTATTTTCATATTTCTAAACGAAAAACTCAAAATCTAAATAAAAATATGCTTATTTTCATATTTATAAATGAAAAAGTCAAAATCAAAATAAAAATACGCTTATTTTCATATTTCTAAATGAAAAA
Source organism: Ascarosepion bandense (assembly GCA_037127315.1). NCBI lineage: Eukaryota > Metazoa > Mollusca > Cephalopoda > Sepiida > Sepiidae > Ascarosepion > Ascarosepion bandense. The sequence continues at coordinate 70,899 of JBBBDQ010025559.1, forward strand.
AATCAAAATCTATATAAAAATATGCTTATTTTCATATTTGTAAATGAAAAGGTCAAAATCTACGTAAAAATATGCTTATTTTCATATTTCTAAATAAAAAGACCAAATCTAAATAAAAAATATGCTAATATACATATTTCTAAATGAAATAGTGAAAATGTTAATGAAAATACGCTTAATTTCATATTTCTATATGAAAAACTCAAAAACTAAATAAAAATATGCGTCCTTTCATTTTTTAAATGGAAAAGTCAAATTCTTAATGAAAATGTGCTTATTTTCATATTTCTAAATGAAAATATCAAAATCTAAATAAAAATATGCTTATTTTCATGTTTCTAAATTAAAAATTCAAAACATTCATGAATTGGCGCTTCTTTTCATATTTCTATTTAAATTCAAGTCAATATCTTAATGAATATATGCTTATTTCCATATTATCGAGATGATAATGTCAAAACCTTATTGAAATACGCTTCTTTTCATATTTCTAAATGAAAATGTGAAAATCCTGATGACAATATGCTTATTCTCATATTTCTAAATACAAAAGTCAAAATCTAAATGGAAATACGCTTATTTTCATATTTCTAAATGAAAAAACACAATCTTCATGAAAATACGCA